>AZIM01000632.1:59600-75359 GCA_000516915.1 Ophiophagus hannah
GGGGCGGGGGGAGTGCCAGGCCGCCTCTTCCCTTTCCCCGGCGCTCAGTCTCTCGGCCGCGAAGCGCAAATATATTTGAATTCATTTGCATTTTACGAATGGACTTCTATGTCTGCCCCGCCTGTCAGAAGTGAAGGCGAGCAGGGTTTGCGCATCCTACGGCGGCGCCTTTTCCCCCTCCGGATTTTCCTTACAAGGCGAACCCAGTTTCATTACGAATCCCCCGGGGGTTAGAAAAAAAGGCCTGCCTGGGCCAGCCTCCAGGGGAGCGGTGGGTCAGAAAAGCGACAGGGAGGTTTCGGCGGCTTCTTGACTGGCTTCCGATCGGGCGAAAGGAACCCTCCAGGCTGCTGTTGAAGGAACCGGGCGGCTTCTCGGTTGCGTTTCCACTCTTGGGAGACGATCCCTTCAAAGTTGCTCTCCTTCACGGGCTGCCTCTCTTAGAGCTCCCCTCGAGCCTCCCCTTTAAGCGACGAGCAGCTCAAGAGGCTTCGAGAGCCGCTCAAACCTCCCGAGGAAACCTTCGCCATCCTGACCCCTAGAAGTGAATTGGTGTACTCGCTCCCTGGAGCTCCCCCACCCACCCGTCCCAGAGAAGGCTAGGCTAGGCTAGGCTAGGCTGGGAAGGAGGGAGCGAGGCATCCGTGCTCTTTCTATCGGAGCCAAAACAGAAATTCAACAAAATGAATTGGCGGGAGAGCCCTTCTTGTGCAGGAGAGAATTAAGTTCGCCAGGACTAAAGGCCCCTGAAGAAGGACCGATCTCTGGTTACGGGTCGAGCCTGCGAGACTGTTCCCTTCCTTCCAACATCCGTCCGGGTCGGCATCGCCTGCAGAGGGCAGGGACTCCTCTGGTCCCAAGCAAAGATCCAAAATGGTCGGATTCTCCCGCCTGGGGATGAGGGAGAGATGAAGGGCTGTTTCGTTGTTGTTGTTTTTGGAGAGACTCACAATCTCTTTGACGCTCCGAGCACTAATTGAATTCCATATGCCTATTCCTCCTTCCCCCGCAGATATGACTTTCAAAAAGAATGTACAATTTTTAATTGTAACATTTATGCTTCCAAACTATAGTTTTGAAAAGACAAGGGGTTTTATTTGTTTTGGTCTCAATAATTCAATTCTATCTCTTTTTTTTCTGTAGCTTCTTCCAAACAAAAGGTGAGAAAGACGAAGATTAAGCATGTCTTTAAAAACATGCCAGGAATTTATTTCCACGTTTCTTTATTTTGAAGATAACTTTCCCCTCCTTCCGCTATTCTTTCTGGGTCGGTAAAGGTCCCAAGTGAAATTAAAATACACTAAGGGAGGAAAGGTATATTGCGGCAAACGTGCCAGATCAGTATTCTGCTTAAGGTTAGAAATGCTATTTCAGGCTGTTCTCTCAGACTCCAACTGGAATTGCGATTTTAGACAAAGCATTGTGGACTCTACAAGAAGGAAAAAAACGATTGCAATCAACCCCTAAGAAGCCTCTCCCTGCCGATAAGATCCGATTTTTCCTAAAACCAACAAGCAGCTGAGCCCGCAAAGCCTCCGGGATGTGACGGGCTGCAGCTCCCCGCGAGTGTTATCTTTCCCGCACTTAACATGGGACCTGCACTTACAGGCCATCCCATCTACATAAGTGGCCCGATCCGCTTGCATGGCGGCGCAATAAAAAATTGGAAAAGTGCACATTAGAGTATATGTACTGTAGTCTGCCGTTGCATAACATTAAAAAAAATAGGTATTTGCCAAGCTGAATAGTGCCTCTCTACCTGCTTTTCTCTCCATTATTACGTCCTTCACTCTTAGTTTAATCTTTTGCTTCTGATGGTTGGTTTTTGTAACTCTAAAGTGCTTGTTGTATCTATTGACTGCCCTAACTAGCAGAGGTAAAGGAACTGTCGGTGAAATAAAGTGCGGAACTCATACAACCGAAACGCGCTAAAACCGAATCAAGATTGGGCAGGACAGCAGAGAAAAGCACGGCAGCTATTTCGGTTAATCCGAATCTTTTCGGAACTCGGAAAGCTATTCCTAAAAGGCTGAGGCAGATCCCAGCTGTGATGAACCGGGAGCAGCCTTTGTTTCGAGTCTTGAAATTCTCCCTCCTATCAAATCGGAAGAAAGGGAAGAAGGGAATATTTAACCTGAAATCCGGGTTCCACACCGAAGTCTATTTCGAGGAACTAGAGGGGTTTGAAGGAGAGAATCTATGTGGAAAATACAAAATGGCTAATCTAATTATGCCCTACCCACCAAGGTGGAGAAGAAATGAGCTTTCCGCAATCGAAATATGTACATGTGTCCTTCCCGTGTGTAATTAGAATTAAAGCCAATGGACGCATTTACGTATCAGGCTTTGTTCAAACTGGGTTCCTTGGATAGAACATAATGTTCGGATTCTCATATCTGAGCCTACAGCAAACAAATGACATCGTAGTTTAGCGCCTTAGATGAATCTGTTCGATCCCAGGACCACGAAAGGTGGGTTTTCTCAGGCTTTCTTCCCTCCCTCAAGCACTTTATCTACAGCAAGACGCGGGATCACCTAAGGAAGTCATCCCGACTGCTTGCCCTGTTTGAGTAAGCTTGGCATTTTGCTCGAATTAAGGCACATTTGCACCGAATCGGTTGGAGAAAAATGTGACTGGAAAAGTCAAGCAAATTATGCATTGCCAGCTTCTTATTAACCACGGCTTGTTCCAGCTCTTAGCTTTCCTCGCCTTTCGCTAATAGAAAATAAACGAAGCGCAGCTGATTGTTGTGCCTGGTTGGAGGATGGCAAACGGAGCCTTCTTGTCTTTGCTCCATGTCTAAGCCATGTGCAGGACAGAAAACCCCGGGAAAGCGGTGGGGGAGGGAAAGCCGGAAAATCGATTTTATTCCCCACCCTGGGGAGAGGGATATGTTATTGCCTCAAATACAGTTAAGCAAAATTTGCTGATTTTCCACAAATTTTCCAGGTCCCAGTCAGGCTTCCAACAATTACAGCGGATTAGAGCAGAGGTCAACTGTGCTAAGGGAAGAATTGTCTCAGAAGAGAACCTCTCCACTACAGCGCCTTTTGCCCCGAGGGGGCTCTGAATTGGGGAAAAAGGCTGGACTCCCACATGAAGGCCCTTTCTCTGGTTCATATCAGCCTGGTTTGCCTTGGAGATACGTCGCAGGGGGGAGTTTAAAAAAAAAAGAGAATATGATGAAGAAAGACAGAAAGAGCTGAGGCTTGATTTGGGACCACCAACCTTGGGCTTTTGAACCAGGATTACTTCCTGTTATTAGAAAAAGTGCAAGGAACTGACTCCCATGCTAAACTCCCTCTCAGCGAAATAAGGAGATGCTTTGGGGATCTTATTCCAGCAATACTCGAGAGCTCAAAACAAATCCAGGGACACCCCCCACCCCTCCCCCCGCCTCACCCATGGGTTTCCCAAATGTTTTAGAAGGCCAACCCAACCTTTCTTAATCTGGGAGCACCATATTGGGAAAAGACTGAGTCCACAATCCTCCGTTCTTTGGAGGCCTGACACAACCAAGTGGGGCTTTCTCTCCAGAATTACCTGGAGAAAGGAAGGGATAATCAGGAAAGGATCTGACTGTGCCTCCAAGTGAGGAGCCACCAATGAAAGGGCCCCGTCAGAGCGCCCCACATCTCCTGCATGAGGAAGAACTGGGAAAAGCCAGAACTGTTGGGAACCAAGACGGCTATATTGGGCAGGGCAGCTTTAAAAAGCTAAAGGAGAGAGATCCTTTGTGAAAAGCTACGAAGGTGCAGACCCTGGAGAAAGGGAGCACAGAAAAACTGCTACTAAAATGTCCCATCAAACCAACAAAACAGTGGTAAAACATCAGCCTTTCGATGACTCCTGCTGTCAGTCAGCACATTTGTAGTCAAAAAGAAAAGCTGCGAAGGTTTGCAAAGTACATGACACCAGTTTCCTACAGTTCTCGTGCTGATACGGTATTGGTATGCTTAGGGCATTGAAGTTGACATTGGATTGTGTGTACAAAGGTACAAAAAGTGTGCATGTATATGAGCATATCAGTGGAGAGGGAGAGATGTGCACCCCACTGTTAACTGAGGAGAGAAAAATACCGATTGATAAGTCAACGGCTCTTGGCATGGAAAGCAAGGCAGGTGAAAAAGTGAGAATACACACACATCAGCGGTTAGATAATTGGAATTTAACGGACTTTCTGAGTTATATTCTAGGCCTAATTGAATGGAACCAATTGACTCTCCATTAGACAAACTCGAGCAGTGACCCAGGCTATAAATTTGGGGCACATGGTTTGCAGAGAGTTGCCGAGTTGCCTTTCTGCTCTCAGTCGGTTCCTCCTCCCTAATTTAGTGGGAATCGGTTTCCAAGAAATCAAAAGGACTTGTCCTGCACTGGCATTTTTAAGAAGAAGGTAAGGATGGTCTTCCACCAAGAGGAGAATCAAGAAAGGACTCTTGATTTGAATAAACGCGTGCGCTGGGAAAGAAATTAAAGCAGGAGGTGGTAAGATATGAAGAAATCAAGCCGGTTCGACCTTAACAACAGAGTCTTCCTGCCAGTCTCGGGTCTATCACACGTCAAACCATGCCAGATCCGGGTTTCACAATTCACATGTTTCACAAAACTTCCCATTTTCTAAGAGATTGGCCGCATCAAGACAATGCAGTGAAATCAACCGTCGGAAATCTCTTTTCCTGTAAAATCTAGACTTGTGGAGGGATGGGGTAAGACCCCCGCGTTTTGGAGGCAAAAGTCGGGACATAAATCGCCCTAAAATTCATGGTAATTCAACTCTGGTTGCTTGACCAGCCATTACTACCGGGTTCAGACAAGGTGCGACGCCTTGGTTCAAAATGGCTGACTTCACTCAAGGTACGAAACCAACTCAACCCAAGTCAGGTTCTTAGCTTAGGTGAAGCGCGAAGGTGTTGCTGCCCAATGAAAGGTTGTTCTCAGGCCAACTGACCTGCCCGCCAGGCGCTTTTCGGGCAAGGGTTGGGGCTGAGGCCGGTGACAGGGCCAACTGAGAACCCGGCCAGTTTCCTTAACCGGCAGCCCGATCCACTAGAAAGTCTCTCTCCTGCTGTTTCCACGTTGGTACTTCTGAAACCAGCAACAATTGCCTTAAGTCAAGTTGGCCTGGGAGGAAATGGAGGGGCGGTGGCAAAAGCCTCTCAGAGGGGACAGGGTCGAGGTGGACGGGGCTGCCTTGCTTATGAAAGGTGGGCCTGGGATTCCCACCCTTAATCAACCTCCTTCTTCCTGGGGCCAACGAACCTGCGGCCTCCTTGAGACAAATCCCCTCTGACACTCCGTACAACGGGCGGGGACGGAGGCGACCCTCGTGTCCCATGGACTGGAAGCGAAACGAAGCCACCTCTTGCGGAGCGCTCGCCTCTGGAAAAAGGACGCCTACGGGAAGCATCCGGCTCGCCCTGGCTAAGGAGCCTGCACCGCCCGGTGTGAGNCTCGAAGAGGCTGGGAAGTCAGCGACGGCCAGCCGAGGATGGAGTACCGGACAACGGGACTCTGCGACAGGGCAGCTCGACAAGCAATGAAACCCGACGCGTTAACACCATTGTTGGGCAGGACCTTAGCCAACTTTGTAGGACCGCGGCGCTGCTTCGGCCACCCTGCGCGCTCAGAGCGCCACGCTGAACCTCAAGCGGTACGGGAGGGGGGGGAGCAATTGACCTGTCCTGGCCAAGTCCCAGCGCCACTGTTGCTACCCAGGAGACCCTCGGCCTCTTTGACCTTCAGATTGAGGGGAGGGTTGGTTGGCTCCCTCGAAGCCGTGCAGAAAGGGAGGGGGGTTGCGACGCCAAGGTACCTGGCGAGGGTAATTTTGCCTATGCTCCGCCTAACTTGCCCCTCCTAGGCTTCCATTGACCTGAAGTGAACCTAAAAGGCCCTTCGCTTTGGCTCCACCGGGGCCTGTCTGGCAAGACTCAGATTCCCAGACGCGCTCCCTCCTTCGGGCCAAAGCACACCCCCGAGGCCCTCCGTCCGACGTTATGCGATGGCTGTTAAGGCAAACTAGGGGAGGCAGGCAGCCCGCGTGGAAATCCTCCCTTTCTCCAGAGTGACCGCCTTTAAGAAGCGGCAGATCCTGTTCCAGTCTGGGACCNCCGTCTATGCATTCCTGGCTTGCTTAATCGCAAAGCACCTAATTTTTACCGAGGCCAAACGGTGGCTCTTTCTCCAAAAGGAAGTTTCCCGAGATCCTGTTTTTTTCCCCAGAAAGCAAAGCTCTCTGACTTGGAAGCGAGGTTGACGCACCTCTAGGAAGGCACCTTTGGGGAGGCGAGCACAGCCTGAGCGGGGCTCTTCCTGAAGGTCCGCCCCGTTTAAAGCAGAGGGACTTGCTTCTGACTCAACACAGTTGCAGGGCGGATCGATGAGCAGATCCGACGGGACACAAGGAAGCGGGACCCAAGGAAGCGGGACCGAGGCCAACAGACGCTTGTTGCTCACGAAGGCCCAATTCATAGCAGATCTCAGGTTGGAAAAAGTACACCCATCAGAGGAGAGAGGTGTACATATGAAATATTCTCCGGAGACCCCTGCCCTTCTCCCTTATTCCTTGTATACGTGTTGCCCTGAAGGGCAAGGGCACGCTCCCGCTTCGGCCACCGGTTTTCGATCCACTTCCCGCTTCCTTGACGCACCTCATAGGATCCACGAAACCTCCAAGGGGAGATTTCAAGCAATTAACCCGTCCCCTCTTTGCAGGGAGAAAAAGACGCCTTCTCACGACACAGCATAGACGCTCCTCATTTTCTCGCGTCTGCAGCAAATGCAGGCCCGGCTGCTTCTCATTCTCCTCTTCGCTGAAGGAAGCTTAACCCCCCACCACTACCCGGAGATGCCCCAAACGCAAGCAACATCCGGCCCAGTAAAGGGACTCAAAACAAGACAGCAAATGAACTGAAGGGCAATGGAAGGGGAACGAGGGGCTCACAAGCGGGAAGACAGAGCCAAACTTCTGGTATGCCGCTGTCCAGCACTCCCTACTCCACGGTGAGGCCATGCTGGTGTCTGCCCAGCATCCTGACCATTAACCTCCTGCCCACCCCACCTGATTATTTGGGGGAGAGACCCATGAAACTCAGCGGCACTCACTCCTGTTGAGTATAGTAAGCCGTGAGCCGCTACCACTCGCCATCTGGCATGTTGCTTTCAGCGCTAGGATTTATTGATCCGTAAGGCAAAAAGACAACCCTGCAAAACAACCTGTCCTCCTCCTGGTCACAACCTTGGAAGATCGCTCGCACAAGGCCCCCTAAGAGAGACATACGCTAATGTACACACATCGCCACGCAGAATCTTCTCCCTCGGTTTCTAACGTGGACAACGCAGCTGTTTTTAATAGCTACCCTCCCTGCACCATTCAAGCTCCCCAAATCGCCACATTTCTTGGTTATTAAATGAACGTGGGAAGAGAGAGAGAGAGAGTAGGGAGGGGGAAAAAAGAAGATTCCTTACGTTGCATTGGCACACCAAGAATTTCTGGAAGCCCCTTGACAGAACCTTCCGTAGCGAGTGCTGAGCTTTGCATCATTTTATTTCAATATACAGAGAAGACGAAAACGCTGGGTGAAGGGGGGGAAAAAACACCCAAGGGGATTGTTATTTCAAAAAAAATAGTAAATTAAAAAAAACTCAGAATAAAAAAAATGAAGTATATTCGGGACCGATCCTTCTCGATTTGCAGAAGGTTGGCCCCAATTGGCTTCAGATCCCCTTGGAGTCCCTCCTGCTATTCCAGCTTGACTGTATCCTGGTTGGAAAGTGATTGCTGCAGCAGCCGCCTGCTAGGCTGAGTTGCTGGTCCGGAGAACGCAGCTTTGATTCATTCACACTGCAGGGAGAGGGCGTGACGTCACTTTCCGCAGGGAAGCCCCGCCCCCACAGCCAATCCCGGCGCGCCCCCTTTCACAAAATCTGGGCGGGGAAAATGGANACCCCAAAAGGATCTTGGAGAGTCTCTGGGAGGCCGCTGAGGCGAGAAGAGACACCCGCAAGCCGCGTCTTCTTCTTTTTTTGTTTTGGCCTTTTGAGCTGCGAGGCTCTGCCAGCAAAACAGCGTCCCGTCCCGTCGGATCCCTCTTCTTGCAGCCTTTCGCAATCGTAGGCGAGGCGTCTCTGGAACCCTTTCCGCGGGGGAGTCGCACCGTCGGCCTTTCCATCCAAAAATCTCTCCCCTGGATTTTCTCTCCCTTTCTTGAGCTGCCCAGCCAGGGGAGCCCAAAGCCCTCTCCGCTCAACGTAGAAGGAGGCCTCTTAACGTGGGGGGGGAAGGAAGCGCTCGGATCGACATTCCAGCCACCCCCCATCTGTAGTTCTTAAGGATTTCTTCAAAAGGTGGCCTTTTCCTGCCCTGACAGGTTGGTCACCGCCCCAGACCTCAGTGTAACGCTGCATTTGGGAGCTTGATGCAACGAAAATAAACAGGCTTTCCTTTCCAGCAGTGTACGATTCTTGCCCACCCACCCCCCTGAAGGAGAACCGCTGGCAAGAAGCGCTTAGCGCAGCCGGTCTCTGCCAGGCTCTCCTTTCCTCTCAGCGAGCGCGAAGTCTGAGCCTTTCGGGTCTCTCCTAGGCCCTTCGCTCCGCGCTGTGGTAATGGGCTGTTCTCCGCCTCCTACCGACCAGGTAGTCTTCGCCGCGACCCCTTTCCCTTTCTCAAACCAGGTGGGGATTTGAGTTGAACTAGGAAGCCTGACCAAAATTCTTGTTTAGGACCTTGGCCCAAACTCCCTCCCCCTCTCCCTCCCTCCCTCNCCCTCCCTCTCTCTCTCTCTCTCTCACACACACACACACACACACCCTCCCTCTTCGGGAAAGAGACTCACTCGATCCATTGTTTTCAAGGCTGTGGTGGAGAAAATAAGTTGAGCGTATCCCGGTCTCTTTCAAGAAACCGGGGTGGTTTATGAGCCTAAACGACTTGAGGTAAACATGGCATTAATGTTTTGCTTCCTCAGTTCCCACGAACCCCCAAACTCTCTTTTTTTCTGGCTTCTGACCAACTGCCAACTCCGTGGCAAAACACAAAACAAAAACGTCCTAGCCTCCGTTGAGACGAGGCGTGGAGAGCAGTCGCTTTTTGATAGAAAGTTGAAAGCAAGCGCGCTGCAAAATTCGTTCATCTCTCTCTCTCTCTCTCTCTCTCTCTCTCCCTCCCCCACTCTCTTAAACTCGCAGCCCGAACGTGGGAACCGAGTTGAAAAGGCACCCAAAGCTATTAGACAACGGTGTTCACGCTTGTGTGTGTGCGTGCGCTGCAGGGGACGGGGGGACGGACGGACGGGGGGAGGTAAGGCGCGGATCAGAAACGGAAGGAAACATTCATTTCTGCTTGCAATTAACTACCTCGGCCATCACTGAGAGTAGAGAGCTTTCAAAGAGGCAGCCACTTCCCAGCCTTTTCATTGTCAGTTCATTTTTAGGGAACGCTTTTCGTTCGGATCCCGAGGCTCTTTCCCTGGCCGGGCTTCCTTTTTAGGATTCCTGGGATTGCGCGATTAAATGCGCGTTTCCGAAGAGGAGTAAGCTTGCCTTACACGCTTCTTTTCGCTAGGTAGGATTTCCTGAACGTTCGAAGGGTTATCTCACAGCCTTTCTTTGCCATGACATTTATTTCTAATCCCATTCTTTGTGTGTAACTAACTGCTCTACGTCTGTCCGGGCTTTACTCAGCAGGGGAACGGAGGCAAGTACCAGGTATACGGGGCTGGATATATGATCAACCACATATAATGCTGCAATTAAATCTGCAGAAAAACCTCAACCGGCGATGAATGAATGTGGCAGGGCTGGGCGCAGGGAAAAGCAAGAACCAAAGGAAAGGCATTGCTGGCTCCTGAAACACAGCTTTTTTTTTTTTCGCAGTCGAAAATCAGGGCTCAAAATCAAGGCTTGGAAAATGAGTTTTTTTTTTTTTCCTCTGGGCAGTATTCTGGCTACTTTTAACAAGGCTTAGCCTCCTCTTCGGTTTTTGTTTGGCTGGAATTGAGCCGATGAGTTTAGGGAAATTGACAAGGGGGCAAAACCTTCTCTTTTCAATCAGCGGGAAGGGACATTTGTCGTCGGTCATTTACTTCCATGGTGTTAAAACGTTAAACATCAACGATTACAAATTGCTCAATTCTTTTCAGGCATTAGATAAGCGGTCGAGACTCTCCCAGTGTAATTAAGAATTAAATTCTCAGAACATTTGAATATCATAAGGGGGTGGGAGGGAGAGGAACCCTATGGGAAATAAATTTACCAAATAAAATTTCAACACATTTGGTTAAAAAAAATGCAACCATCCTGACTGCAATTCATTTCTATATCTGATTTTTTTAAAAAAAGAATAAAACATAACAGTTCATTTCCTTCCTACCACTCCATCGGAGTGCCCACTAAGGTCAAGAGGGACCTTAGTGGGCACTCCTAGCGGACTCTTGCTTTGAGAAGAATTTTCCAAATTTTCTGAATTTATATTGAAAACAGATACTTGAAATGCTGGGCTTATGCCTATAAATTTGATAGTGTTGAGATTTCAATAGATTTCCTCCTCTCTGCATAAGACCTGAAAGAGGATTACTGTCATTACTGTCATACAGACAAAGATATTGCAACAACAGAAACATACTAGAAAGTGGTGAGTTGGCCACCAGCAGAGGCACGGTTCAGATACCCCTGGGGTGGGGAACCCAGCAGAGTCAAGAACACTGTCTGCGCATCAAGCAAGAGCCATCCTGGGATGCCTTTCCAATTCTCCTGATTTAACCGGGGCAGCTACAGGAGTAATTTGTAAATTGTGTGCAACTGCTTGCATCACAATAAATAAATTTAATTATTGACCACTCATATGAACCCAAAATATGCAATCCCAGAAGAGGCTGCTCATCACACTTCGGCATGATTAATTACTCTGGCCTTGCCTCCTTTCAATTAGCACCCATAATGAGTAGACACATTATCTATTACACATATTACAGATACACTACATGATAATCAGGCAAGGTAAAATAGCTAGCACAGGGTAAAATGAAGTTAAAAGACAATTCCATTCTTCAGCAGGATTTATCTTTTCTTGGAGGACAAGACCTATAAGCCTATATATGCCCTAGGTTCCTTTACTTCGAGACACATCACAGTTCATGCAAAAATAGAGGCATGGGGTTAAACTCCTTTAGTAAGTTGATAATTCTCACTTTCACATACAGTAACATTTTTTATCTGTAATTGAAGCCCTTCCATTTTGTTGGAAGACAATTGTAGTGATGCAGATAAATCCATTTAACCAATAATTTAAAATTAAGTTTTAAAACACTTATCTTCGGTTGGACTGTGCCCAGGAATTTTAGATCTTTAGTAAATTATTTCCTCATAATTTCAAGTGAAGAGGCATGTAGCTGTCACAACCACAAAGACAGATTTCACTGATGGACCAGTATATTAACATGCAGATAAAAACTTTGCAACCATCCTGTATCACAGATTGTCAGCACCATCAAATCCACAAACAGCACCAAGCAAAATAATTATTCTTCATCTTCCTGGAATGTAAGTCAACACATGTTCAGATTCATTATGGATTTCTCCACCTCACCTCCCCCTAAAATTATATAAAAATAAAGCTTCTCTTTATTTTAAAATAATAGAGGAATATGTGGGGAAATAAGGAAATAGAGAGGGCTTTTTAAAATAGTACTCCTTAGATCACTGTTCTTGGAGAAATAGAGAAATTAATTATATATGAAATTCATATTTCCTCCAAGATAATAGCCACATATATAGTTCTCTTTTTCCTCCAATTTATTCTCACACACTTATAAGGTGCATTAATTGAGATATTGTTATTGTTCCACTCGAATCCTCAAATGAACCTCAAAAGTAAATGAATCAGAATTTAAACCTGGTTTGCTCTGCCCTTGGTCAGAGGTTCAAGTTATTACACCATGCTAATTCACTTTCAGGATGATAGAAGACATAGTCCCACACTCTAGAAGGGACCATGTTGAAGATGGCTTGTATTAACAGCAAAGAGAAACAAAATAGTTACTTGGCTAAAAGGCTTGAAAAGAAACAGGAAAATGCAAAAAGAAATCTAATTGCTACAGGTAATATACGATTTTGGTTAGAATCAAACGAACACGATACTGATGTAACAGTAATTAACTTTTATCTTAATTTTCTAAGTTGATGCTTTCCAGATAAATTGGAAGTAGAACTCACAGATTTTTTTTCTGATTTTGAATTAGTTGCAGCCCCACTGCTTCTGAAAGAGATCAGGTTGACAGAGTGCTCTGTGTATTGCTATGTCAAATGATCAAGACTTCATTCAAGCTAGCAGTGGAAGAACTTGACTTCTGCACATCATGAGGAAAAGCAAGATCTGCATTTATACACAGTATTTGTGAGCATATAATGCTCTTTTGTCCTAGGCATTTGGAGAAAGTCTTGGTTTGTGAATGTACCACTTCTCAGCCAGTATGGCTCTAAAACACAAAAAGCTGGTCTTATCTAAATACCCCAGAGTCTTCTAATCATCCTATTGCTTGTTATACCAACTATAGTTTATAACCTATAGTTTGATTCTTATTCATGGAATGCTACAGCACATCTATTATCATGACCATTGTCAAACAACTTACTGTATTAGTAATATCTGGGTATTAAGACGGGGAAAGCAGAGATTACTATTTCCCAGAAGACATTTGCCCCAAGCAAATACTGGTTTATACTGGTTTCCTTGATACTGTAACTGACTTGATAGATCATTGGAATGCAGTCAATGGGCAAGTAGAAGATGGGGAAAGACTGATGCCTTTAGTCAGCTTTGACATACAGAAGCTCATATTTCTGACCCTGGAAAAACCATTTGGCAAAGCTACTATTGTAGGTTCAGTATAGTTAATTGAAACATCTGTCAGCTAAGGTTTTGGTAGCAATTAATGGATCAATATTGGGCTATGCATCTAAGACATGCATTTCCATGATTCAGTTAGTTGTAAAATCCTTAGTTGTTTAAATGTACACATCCCCCCATATGACTTTACGCTTACCTTCCTTCCTTTTAACAGAAGCTGTTTGCCCTGTTGTCCTCTGAATAAGTCATTCTATTTTTGTTTTTGTATTATCAGCATAAGCAATTGTTTCATCTGTATCACTGAAGATTACACTAAACTCAGAAATGCAGGAAACATGGGATTATGTTGTAATATGCCTGTTGAAGTTAGGAGAAGAGGCAACTTCATTCCACAGCTGGTTGCAGATACTTAGGCAGTCATAGTATGTTCAGGTTAATCTCTGATCCATTCCATTTTGGTATAATCCAAGGCTGATGTTACTCAAAGTTACTCAAAGCTCAAGTAGTAATGGGCAGTGAATTGTTATGAGGCACCCCTACAATTTGGTAATGAAATTTATGTATCTATTTATTTTACAGACATCTATCCTGCTGCAATAAACAGCAACAACAAAAACTTCTCAGCAAATTACATAGAATATAAAAAACAAAGTAGCCACAATAAATCTTTGAGAAAACTATAAAAATAACCAATGGTTTATTAAGTACAAAGTTTGATTTAAAAAAGCACCAACCAAACTTAAGAACGAAAACAAGGGGGGAAAAGTAATTGGAGATGGCATGATAAAATCAGGAAAGAGTCCTTTGAAACAACTTCTTCAGTAGCTTTGAAAACATTATCAAAGAGGGGGTTAGCCAGATCCTTACTGGATGGATGTTGCATAATATTGGGCATTGCTATAGAACAGTTCTCATTTCAACCCACTGATCCTTTGAAAAAATGCAGATAAATAAGAGTTTCTCATTGTTTGATCTAATAAGTTGGCCCAGTACTGTTTGCAATAAACCATTCTGCAGATATTGGGACTTTAAGCCACAGAGGGCTTTAGATGTTAAGCGTGTTAAATTGTACATTCAAACCAATCAACAAGCAATACAGGGTTCAAAAAACTAGTATTATGTACTAGTACCAGAGGTTGCTGCATTTTGAACCAACTGTAATTTCTGAGTAGTTTTTGAGGGAAGGCTCAAGTAGAATGCATCACATAGTCCAACTGGGTACTGATAAGAGTTGCTGTATCTAGATCCACTTGCTTCAGGTAAAGTTGTAACTGACATACCAGCTGGAACTAGGAATAGGCCCCCCTGGCACACCTTCTTTCTATATGCTGTTTCAGCAGGAACTATGGATCCTCTAGGTGAACTTGCTTCCTAATATCTGTGCTCTAACATAATCTTCATCTCAAACCTGGATCAAGGGATGGCTTTTTCAGAAGGGGGGGCAGACCACAGTCTCTTTCAAGGTGTCTGGAACTCCACCCCCAGCAATGAGGAACTGAGCGTTTCCAATATGCAAGGGGTTCACCACTTTATCCACTTCCTGAGCAAACCAGGAAAGGCAGGAGTCCAAATGGCATGTGGGCACCCAAGAGAGCACCCTATCCATTTCCTTAGAGATCACAGGCCAAAAAAAATCCCAATTGGATGAGCTAACATCCCAGTCAACATGAGTGACTTGACTTTGCTGACAAAATGCTGTACAAATTGATCACTGTGGCCCAGGGAATTATCACAGCTAACTCCTCCCCACAGGGGAGCATCGAAAATGTGGAGTCTAAAAATGACATTTCGTTTGGAGCCAGAATAATTGGGAGGAAATACCAAATTGGGAGGGGGGAGAGAGAGGGAGATGGAGGGAGGGAGGGAGAGAGAGGAGATCTGTAGGGAAAGAAAGCAAGAAAAAAAAGAAGCTCCTTAAAAGTGTAGACTATTAACTGAAAAACTCAGCCCCACTGCTCTAGGCTTTTGATTTCCATTACTATGGAAACTTCCATTTAATCCCTAAATGTGATGATAGATAGATAGATGATTGATTGACAGGTGATAGACAGACAGGCAGACAGACAGACAGACAGACACTATAGATAGATGAGAGAGATATGGATGAATGGATGGATGGATGGATGGATAGACAGAAGATATGGATGGATGGATGGATGGATAGATGGATGGATGGATGGACGAACAGACAGACAGACAGACGATGGTAGGTAGTTAGATAGTTAGATAGTTAGATAGTTAGATAGTTAGATAGATAGTTAGATAGTTAGATAGATAGTTAGGTAGATAGGTAGGTAGGTAGGTAGATANGATAGATAGATAGTTTACGGACAATAGTGTAACCTTCAGGTCCTCAAGGCTCCAAAACAAATGCAAAAATAGTGATTCCAGGGGACTTTCAGGGAGATCTGAGTTTAAAGTACAAATAGATTGTTCTACAGAATGCAAGCAAGATAATAATCTGGAAGTCTAAGATAATGAATGTATTTGGAGAAGAACACACCATATTTCTCTATGGCCTAGGCAATCCAGGGAACATTTCAATTCAGAAAAAAAATGGGTCCCCTGAAATTTGGGCTACTCATTAGAGTAGTGAAGGAGAGGGAACTGCTAGTAAGNACAGGCTCCTGGTTAAACTTAACTCAATTGGTGGGGAATTCTGGGATCTGAAGACCACACACTTGAAAGTTGCTGAGGCTGAGAAACACTGATATAGAACATCCTGGCATTGTAAACTTGAATCTGCAGTCCTTTCCAGAAGAAAATAAATATTTGATGTTAAACCCATGCCAAGAAAATGTAGAATAGCTACGTATTCGCAGATTTCCAGTGCAGCTGGTTAAAAAATGAATTCCTACCAGTGATGAGATACGAAAAATTTTACTACTGGTTCTGTGGGTGTGGCGTG
>AZIM01000632.1:77278-87298 GCA_000516915.1 Ophiophagus hannah
CATGCTGGACTTTGTATAACAAAGTAAGCACCTTGATTACTTGCAAAGTATTCTGACCAGCTTCCCCCAACCTGTGGTTGGGGATCTCCTGTTGCAGATCCACAGATCTGCAAGACCCAGACTAAGCTAGAGATTGTGGGATTTGAAGGCCAATACTCTGGTGCGGCCTAGGTGAGAGAAGTGTCCTTGAGCACCTCATTATCTTTTCTACTCAGAGCTATCAAGGTTAATGGTTCTACCGTTTATGGAGGAACATTTGTACCTACTAACTGCTGTCATGATTACAACCCTTCTGTGTATAAATGTGTTGTTTGACCCTCGAGGTGTAAATAATCACTCTTATTTTGTAGTTCATGAAATGGAAAGTAAAGGATTAAAGAAATTTTGGATGAATGGCCATACACCTCACTTCCTCGTTTTCTCCCACATCCACTTATATATCACACTATAGAATGAAAACTCTGACCTTTTCTCTTGTAGCTGAGCTTTGTAAGAATTTATCTTCTAGGGTAGGTACCATATTCGATATAAAATATTACTGGTGTCATAGTGGGTTGCTTTGATGTCTTTATAACTCCCTAAGATCAATTTCTAGTTTTTTGTGCCATTGGAATATATTTAAGGTCCATCTACTTTTTAAAAAATAGGGCTATCAAGGATCTCTGTACTCACTGTTGCCATGGTTTGGTCTTCCGGATTCTTGCAGCCCAGATCTGCTAATCCTATTTTTATACATACTCCACCCATTTTACCCCCTGTCTCCAAATGGCCACTTGGCTTATTTTGCAAAAGAGCACCTGGAATTCAGGCTGAAAACAGCTGCCAAACTCTTGAAAATTACATCTTTAAAACCTTGTGTTCAATTGCTGCCTAATGAAAAAGAAAGGACTCGCTGGAGCATTACCTGCTGATGTATAGGATCATCATCCAACCTGGGAGCATCAAAGCTAATGACTCTTAGCCCAAGTCAGCCTCAGAGTTAAAGTGTGCCAGTGGAGGTCCAGAGAGGGCCAAAATATGAATCTACTGGGAACTGAGCTGCAGACCTTCCAAGCACCATTAGCTCTAAGAGTCAACTGTCCAGGGGAAGAGCAGAACTGCAGGGTCTCTTTAGTGTGGTAAGAGGCCCTTCCATACAACAGCCTCCTAAGTGTATTGACATATAAATTTAATTTATATATCTATTACACACACACACACACACACATACACACACACTCCACTCTGCAATAAGAATCAGCACTCTTTCTAATGCAGCTACATCTTGGCAGGAGAACTATAGTCAATTTCATAAAAGCAATCCTAGCAACAGCTACGAGAATTAGATAGCCATACTGGAGCTGATGCACAAGCCAAATCACTAAAGCACAATTGTCTAAGAAATAATGCCACGGCAAGTAGAACCCAAGTTCTGCACCCCCTGCTG
Organism: Ophiophagus hannah; assembly: GCA_000516915.1. Classification (NCBI taxonomy): domain Eukaryota; kingdom Metazoa; phylum Chordata; class Lepidosauria; order Squamata; family Elapidae; genus Ophiophagus; species Ophiophagus hannah. Next base: position 78,705 of record AZIM01000632.1, read on the forward strand.
AAATCCAGGATTAAAAGAACAAGCTATTAATCATAATGACCATATATTACCTCCAGTATGGATGATAAAAAGTTTGTAATATCAGTTGCCCGGGAACATTAGCAAGGAAAGTGCTGTGGCAGCTTGGGAGCTACCAATTACCATCAGCCCACTCACAGTGAGTAAAAAATAGAGGATTAACAATGTCTTTCGTTTGATCCAGTTAGGCTTTTTATTTCGGCCCTCAGCAAATAAAATATTTTTTTTAAAAAATTGCATGTTTGTGTTTCTTATTTGTGACTTCGGAGTTGTTAGGACGCATTGCGCAGATCACACAAGCTCATGAAGGCATCATCAGGATGAACTCAGACCCCCCAAAATTTTCTAGCATGCATGATTGAGAACTATTTCATTTAATGTGAGATGCACAATATCTGCATCCAACAGAGGCAGGAGGTGTAACCTGAAGGATCACACACATATTCTGGGAAACCAGGAACAAGAAGGAACGACCTCCTGGGACATTGGAAATATTATCTCCAATGATGCTCCTAAAATCATCCGATAGACCAATTAAGGAATAAGTGAGCCCTCTTCAATCTCCAAAGAGTTTTCTCTAGCCCCTCAGATATTTTAGAACTACAAATCCCAGAATTTCCCACCCAGCATGTAAATTCTGAAACTTATGGTTCCAACAGATCTTACAAGCTTAGTGTCATCGTGTGTGTGTGTGTGTGTCTGTGTGTGTTGAACAGTGCTGGCCTTTTCCCTACAGAGTGTGCTTTTAATAGGCCTGTAGCAATCAAGCCTGGACTGATTCAAATGGCTGCTGTGGAAAACCAGTCTGATTTGTTTTAGACATCAGAATCAATTAGAATCAAATCGCCAGATCAGATGGATACAATTCATGATGCTAAAAACTCACAGGTCCATGCCTTTCAATAGAACTTCTGAAATATTTATATAGTTCTGCTCTTACCCAGTTGTTTCCTGCTATCTGGGGCCCATTCAAGCATCTTTGGTCCATAAGGAGAAATGGACAAAAATTTGAACGCCCTACTGCCTACTCTAGAGTTTGTCCTGATTTTGCAGCACACACATACAGCAGTCCAAACGAACATATTTAAAATAATGATATCAAATGTATTGCAATTTGCAAGAAGAGATTCATTTCCTAAGAGAAGACATTTCTGCAATGACAGAGAATGAAAGAAATCCTGAAGAATCTGTAGAGTCAGCAAACCAGGCCGTGCAGAAATGGCAGTGCCATTTATTCACCTGGATGCTCATTTTCAAATACTCACTTCGGTTTTGTCCACCCAGATTTAGAAATCCCTAAGTGATGACCATTATAGAAGTTTATGACCATTATAAAAGTTTGTGAAACTCATGGTTTTTATTTTTACTTCCAACCAAAATCTTGTGTGTGTGTGTGTGTGCTTATTTGTGTGTGAGAGAGACCAGAAAACACACACAGAGACATATATTTAAAATAGCCATAAATAAGATCCAAGAAATATTATGAAACGTTACATTTAGCAAAGGTGGAAGAAAAATCAGAAGGATGAAAACCATATCTCATTCTTCTGCAGGAAAGGTGCTTGCCCTTTTCTTGCGTATGGAAAAAAAAATCTTTCTTCAAAGCTAGCTTCTCTGCAGTATTGCACTCCTGGTTGCGGTGAGTAATATGGACCGGGGCAGAGGGTCTATATCAATCTAGCAAAGCAGAAAAATGAATGAAAATTGAATTCCTGTGGGAGAAAGAGGAGGAGGAGGAGAGAGCTGTGCTTCAGACAGAAAGATAAATCAAAGGATGCTGGGAGGAGAAGAATGATGAACCAGCTCCTTGGCAGAATGGAATAATTAGGGAAACCGGTTGGAAAAGCAAAGGCGGGGGCGGGAGTGGTAGAGAGAGATGGGAAAGGCAGTGATTATCCATTGTCATGGGAGGGGGACACCTTTGCCCAGAAGATCCTTTCAGTTTTGATTTGGACTATATTAAGACCATAGAAAGATCATATCTGAACTAACAGCGAAGGTACAGCATGGCATCTATACTGTTCTCTGTCCCCAACCACCAGAGAAGTCTCTGAAAGTAGAACATTCTCCTTCCAGGTTGCCTGTGCAGGTGCCAGAAAAATAAGATGTGTGTATGTGTGTGTAGGTACAAATACAAAAGATACACTTTTATAGTCATTCCTAAGATTCTCTTTTGCGGTTGCATAACTGTTCTAGAAATTTAATTTGCTGGAGAGCTGAGAATATTTTAACTCTACCGGGGGAAGAGTTGCTCCTCACAGCAGAAAGCCTGCTAATTCATCTGTCTTTCAATGTTGCTTTTCAGAAGCAGAACAGATCCTAACCTTTTCTTCTTTCCAGGCAGACCTCAGGTTTAACAAGTTACTAGATTAAATCAGTTTCCAGGGGATAAATCTATCAATGAATATTAGGTAAGCACTTGACCCTCCGTGTTCAGAAGCAATACTCTTCTGGATCCGAAGTACTTTTTAAAGTGCCCTTTGTCCACAAGAACTTCTAATTTTGATGTTACCAGCATTCTGACATAGAAGAAACCCTGAGCAACTTGAGCAACAATTCTTACATTAGGAATTACATTATACCCATGCCTAGTTTTAGGGAAGGACCTGATGACACTGTAAGCTGAGCTTTCCTGGTTTTTCTGTTTGTTTGTTTTCTTATCAAAGGAAAACTGTTCAGAAAAGAAAAGGCAAAACAGAAATAGAAACCTTCCATGGGAGTACTATATATATAGGACAATACGCAACTGAACCACAAAGGAAAAAGCAATTTCATAGAAGGTGTTTGCCCTGGTTGGGATAGCCATTTTCTGTTATTTATCCTGCATTTTCTACTTCAAAGTCACTTCACTTCTAGTTTGTATCCTAATCCTAGCACAATCTGTCAGTAAGGTTGGTGGCTACACAACCAAAAAAGGCAAAATATAAAGCCAATTTTTAAAAAACTCTTGATCAAGACAAATATTTTAAAGACATATGCATGAACCACATCATTTTGTGTTCCTAATGCTTCATCCTAAAATGTGTTATCCTTATACTCTTGGAAGAAAAGAATTAACTTTCACGTAAACTATGATTTCTTGTATAGTTAAAACCAGTTTATTGTATAAAATAAAAACATCACAATAATTGTCTTTTCTTTGAAAGCAAACGCAGTAAAATCTTGAGCAAATATTTTATGGATTTAAATATCTCTCTTCATATATACCCCAACATTGATACTTTAGATTTCTCTATGAATGTTTTACCCTCGATGCACATTGGCTATTTTTATCAAGAGACAACATTTCCCCATTTGTACATTAATTCATTATTTGAAAAAGCTACTTTTCCTTTCCATTCCAAACCCTAAAAAATTGAGTACAGTAAAGCATAACCATGTTTTTAAAAAGTAGAGCTTGACAATTGGGAAATGACATACTGTAAAAGTGCTTTCAAAAATTAGGATTTTGGATTCTATATGCCCCTTTTTCTGAAATTCTTTCTTCTTATACTGTAATTAATCTATCCATGTAAAACCTTAATTTAAGATCTAATGCAGACAATAAAGGTTTCTTTTAAAGACATCAAAATGTGAAGCTGTCATAGTATTCATTTTCAAGATAGTAAAGATCTGTCACCTTGATTAGAGCACATCACTGTGTGTGTTACTGAGAAATTTGCTAAGGTTAGTCTCCATTCTATTTATTTAATTTGTATCCCCATCTATTATTTTTACAGATAACTCAAGACACCAAATATATCCAACATATCTTCCTCTTCCTATTTTCCCCACAACAACAACCCAGTGAGGTGGGTTGGGCTCAAAGAGAGTGACTGGCCCAAGGTTACCCAGCTGGATTTGTGACTAAGGCTAAATATGAACTAATGGTATTCTGCTTCCTAGCAATGCACCTTAAGCACTAGAGATAGACCAAACTGGCTCTCATAGATATATCAAAGATAGTCTATAGAGGAGAACATCCATCCCTTTTAAGAGAAGAAGCACATCTGAACTAAATATGCTACAAGACTTTAAACCAGCAACCCTAGCATATATACTGTTTATTTTAGGGACTTGAACCACTCATGCTCTACCTTTACCCTTTTATTAATTAAAGCCTGCTGACATAATTTGAGGAGAAAGCCTGGAGCCATTTAGAGTTGAGACCAACTTGGGGAGCAGGTAGAGTGTTGGATGCAGAAGAACACATCCCTGGTCTAAATTCCTGTTAAGCCATGAAATTCCCTGGGTGTCACTGTCATCATCTCTCAGTCTTCGCATCTTTACATGGCTGGCGTGTGGGCATGGGATTACTTAGCATAATTAGTCTAAAATTCATTAGTGTGCTTGATTATTAGTGTTGCTCATAGATTTCTTTTCCTCCCTGGCCAGTGGCCATTAATTCTCTCTCATCTAAAAAGGCTGCAGCACACCTCATGTTAGCACTGAGAAATAATTTCAGAGAAATTGGTAGGAAGATTTGGCAGCTGATGGAATCATTCTAGTTATTTAAAGATGCTTCTTTTGCTTTAAGAGAAACCAGGGACCTATTTCTTGAAAGTCTTCAGTAAAATGATTGATTGCATTATATTGTTTGATAACAAAGTGCTTTTATTCTATGTTCAGTTTGTGGAGTACTGCCTTGGTGACTTTATCAAATGGAAGTGATATAAAATATAAATACTAATAACATATAAACCCGGCACCACCACCCCATTGGAAAACCTGGAAGAAAAGCATCCTAACAAGGAACATGTGCAAATTAAGCAACAGCAACGCAGAGGTACAGAAAAGGCTGAATCCTATCTATTATGAAAAAAAACCATCTTAAAAATTACATCTCAGTAAGCTGCATATACCATGTTCAGTCTCAACCACCACAGAAAAGATACCCAGATCTGAAGCTGCTCCTCTTGGTCTTGATACAGGAGGAAAAATGTTTCATCAATGATACACGCATTTTTATCAGCTTTTCTTGATACAGTCTCCATCTTTTCTTTGTAAGAAAAGTGCAATTACTTGCTGATAGAAATATGGGGCCCAAACCATCAGGAACTTTCTCTACACCAGCTCCATCAAGTGCCTAGTTTCGGTACAAGAACATTCCTGTATTTCTTTCTAAACTTGATGCTCCTCACTTTTAAACAATTTCATCCAAGAAAACTTTCAGACGTCTAGAATTAGCTGACATAAATAAGAATGGCTGTACTTACCAGTGAAAAAGAAAGGTAGGTTTTTCAAGATACGTAGAGGATAATAAGCTAACCTGGAGAAGTGAAATTTGTTTGTAGCATGCCAGACCTGCTGCCTGGCATTTAATTTCCCTTCCCTCCCTGGATGGGCTTGTTTTCTTCGACAGAAATTATGAAGGCGCAGATTAAAATACTACAGGAGAGACTAGGCCTTAAAAGGGGAGGAGAAGCCAAAAAGTGTAAAAGCAAAAGAGGCAAATGGTGTCAGGTCTCCCTGCAGAGAAGGTGCTGTGATCTCCACGGTGTAGAGTGGAGAAAGTGATTCTGTGTGTGGGTCAGCAGAAGAGAAAGAAGGAGGGGGGTGGAAAACAACCTCTGAGAAAATTAAATTGCACTTGAGGGCAAATTCTATTAGGGAATAGTGACTGTCTCTCAACAGCCTGCATCCATTTAGGTAATTAGTTGCAGGACAGGAATAGCCCATCCAGGAGTTGGTCGTGCAGGCCTGGTTTGACTGATCACAGGCCTAGCTTTCTCCTGGCTTCAGGGAGCAGGAGCCTTTGCACCCCCAGCCCTCTATGTTACCAAGGAGCTATGTTTGATTTAGGAAATCAAATCTGCCCTACTGTAAATTATAGGGCCTTAAGCCTAAATTGGTCTCATATGATTACGGGCCCAAGAGCCAGTGTGAGTCATGCGTTCCACACTTAAGTTTAAATTAAACATCTGCATAAATTAAATATTAGTGGGATTTTTATGCCTTTCAGATTTTGCTACAGGGATTGGCCATTTGTTAAAATTATCCCTGCAAAATGCTTAACTATGATGCAAATGGCATCACCTAGTCTGTAACCTAATTTATATCGAAGGGCTCCTGCTAGAATTGCCTGGAAATGTCTTGTAAGATTTGTTCTTGTGATCTTTAGCTTCTGCTCTGTATGATTGGTTGAAGGTTACCCTATCAAGGTAAAAGAGATCCTGAATGGCACTTGTTTAGGGTTCTAGTTACACTATGTTCATATAACATGCGTAGCTCAGTTATTGAATTAACCCATTTTTAGAAGGAGTATATAATACTCTGAAATGCAAACTGAGCAAGAAGAATGGATTTACACAACACATCAATACACATGTGCCACAATTAAATCAAGTTTTATAAGTTGAAATGTCCACCCTGCTTTATTTTAACTTGGCATTGATCTTTTCTGCTATTGTAAAATATAACTAGATCTTTCCTGCTCTTTGAGAATCCAACATTTGGATCTTTTTGAAGACTATATGGGATACGGCAGGGAAATTAAATACTTTAAACTGTATTGATCATTTAGCTTGCCAGTAACTACAATTATACCTTCAGTACTTGATTGATTGGTAGGATATAAATCATAAGATTTTAAAAATTAATTTTGTATTCTTTTAGATTGCAACAAGCCTATTCAACTCTGTGATTGCATAGAGAAAATAAGTCATCTCATCGGATGCCAAAAACCCTGGAGTGCAGCTTTATGGATGTTTTGGGGGAAAATGCTGGGTCCTGTATTGTTGGTTTCACTGTAATGGTTTTAATCTTCATATCGTCTCTGGCTTGATTTGGAGAATGAATTCAAGGGTAATTTGATAGAATGTCTGAATCAAAAGAATGATCCAATTTGAATCCTTAATAATTGAAAGGGATCCATTTGTTTTGGCCCAAGTCATGTGCCACTTGCCCATATGAGCCCAACAATGCCTGAACCAAGTTCAAGCTTATTACATTATTACAGAAGAAAATAGAGGGTCTGGAAGAATATCTGGCCATACTCAGCTCAACTGGAAAAGATGAAAAGTTCCTTGACAAGGTAAAGGAAACAGAAATCCTGAAGAAAAAAACTGACAGCATATAATTCAGAAGACTAAGAAAACCAAGAGACATTCTCTGCTACTGAAACTGTGTAGCCAAGTCTAGTTCTTCCTCTTGGAAGGTAATTTGCAGGCCCAAAGAGGAAAAGGCATGTGGTGGTGATGGGTGACTTGATGCTGAGGTGAGCAGAGTCTACGTTGGATATTAGGGGAAAGGGTGTTGTCTCCCAGGTGTGAAGATCCAGGACATAATGGAGACCTGACGAAACAAACATACTGACCACCCCTTTTTCAAGTTTCATCTTGGAATGAATGACACTTCCAGAAATAACCTGGAAAAAATATCAAGGGAGTACAAAGAACTAGGCAGGAGACAAAAGAGTTGGAGCAGCACAGGTGGTGTTTTTGTCTACAATTCTGAATAGAGGAAGGAAAGGACAGAAGATTTTGGAGGTGAACCACTGGCTCAAGAGACAATATTATTAAGAAAACATTGGATTCCTGGAGAATCAGAGACTCTATTGAGAGATAGACTGTCCCTCACAAAGTCTGTGGAAGAACGTATTTGGAAGATTATATTCCCCATATACTCTGGTAGGTTTTAACCTAAATCTGGAGCGGAGGGTGGGATCATGAATACATAGAACCTCTCTCAAAGAATAAACTCCAAGGCAGTAAACATTACGACAGGGAAGGTAGTGATCAGAAGGGAGGGATGTTCAGGAATACACCAGGAAGTGCAAGCAGCCAAATCTATGAAGGGCAGTAATAAAGGTTTTAGTTGCCTGTACACCAACATGCAGAGTATGAGGACCCAAAAATTGAAATCCTAATATTGGGTGGGGGAGAGCAGACAAAGTTGACATTGTTAATGGAAAAATCTAGTGGAAGGAACTCATGTTTAGAATACAGTATTAGAAGGAAGTAGTTTGTTCCACAGAAACAGAAGGGAAGAAGTGGGGGGCACATTATGTATAAATAATGTATGCCTTGATGGATATTCGTTACACCAAATGAAAAACCATGCCAAAGATTTTTGGGTGAATACGAAAGGTAAAAAAAGTGATAAAATATCCATTGGTATATTTTAAAGGCCAGATGAATGATGATGAAATATTAGTTAATCACATGGCTGAGATGTGGGATGAGACATTGATTTGCTGGTTGGAGAAGTTGCCATGATGGTGAGAGAGAAAGTAAGAAGGCTGAAGTGCTTAATTCCTGTTTTGGATCTGTCTTTTTGCAAAAGTAAAAAAAAAAAGTTCTCTAAGAACTTGCCCAAGGTAGGGCAGGAAAGAAATGCATGTCAAAATTGGCAAAGGTGATGAGAAATCATCTAGAAAGTGTTTCTCAACCTTGGCAGCTTGAAGACGGGTGGATGCAATTCCCAGAATTCCCCAGCCAGTTCCAGTTTTGTTCTTCAAAATACAAAAAGGATGATGAGGACCTGGAAAGAGTGCAGAAGCAATTATCAAAGAAGTTAGGAACTTGTAAGATAAATCCCATGAAAGATAGTTAAAGAACTGGATATGTTCAGTCTAAAGCAAGGGTCTTCAAACTTGG
>AZIM01000632.1:100658-113065 GCA_000516915.1 Ophiophagus hannah
GAGAGGTACACCAGCAACAGACCCAACCGATCTCCAGGTCCCACCCTCAGGAGGAGACTATTTGAGACTTTTTGGGGGATCAACAAGCCTGGAAGCAGCTGTGAGTCTGCCTTCAATCAATGGAAAAAAATGTAACTACAAGCTTCCTAATTCTTAAATGTATGAAATAAACAATAAATAGTTAAGAGTTTGATTTTAGAATTTTATAAATGAATTAAAGGTCCAGTTAAATTTGAAATAAGATTTTGGAATTAATTGTAAAGAATCCTTTTCATGGGAAATTGGATTTGTTTTGATTTTTTTCTAAAACATAATTGAGGTGTGTAATGTTAAAAATTGGACATGAGAGGGAACTAGACTTTAATTAAAAGAGAATACATGATCCTGATTAACAAGTATAGAATGATGCAACATACTGTATTATAGCATTGGAAATACACTTTTGAAAAATGGAATCAGAAATTAACAGCAACAATGTCAATAGCAATGTTTGCTTCTTTGAATAGACTGTGTCTAAAAGATGTTATGAAAGAAATGGCAGACTAGGAACAGGTTTTAGCTGACAGAATTGACAATGAAAATGGATCTACAAATGATAGGCTACAAGAATATGGAAAAAGATGTCATTGAAAATTAAAAGGGAATTGCAAATAATAAACTAAGAACATACCTGGTAATTTATTTATATTTGATTTACAAAAGAGATTTGTTAAAAGGTTGGATGAATCTTGTGAGAAGGGGCAAAAAAGAAATGAAATCAAGTTCTACACCATTTCTTGAAAGGATTAAAGATTAAGATTGCCAGAATAAAATGCAGGAATATAAAGTTGGTTTATTTGATCAATGTAATTTCTGATAACTCTGAATAGAATTTTGCCAACTCTAGGATTGAAATGTCAGTGCTTTCCTTATAAGTAAGAGATGGGGATGAAGACCTCCCTGTTTGTAAATTAAGAAATGAATTAAACAAACTTNAAGAGATGGGGATGAAGACCTCCCTGTTTGTAAAATAAGAAATGAATTAAACAAACTTGTTTATACTGGTTGTGATTAAAGCTGGAAGTCATTTTTTCTCTTTTTTCTTTCTTTTTTATTCTTATATTTCCCTTTGTACTTTTTACTCTTTCTAATCTCCTGTCTTTAGTTAGTTTAGTTCTTTAGCGTATGTTTTTCCTATTGCAATTGTAATCTTTAACAAAAAGTATTTTTTAAAAAGAAAGGTTTTATTATATTTTTTCAAAGTTCAAAGGTGCAAAGGAATTTTATAGCAAGCTTTATGAAGTAACTTCAAGTTCGATTTCTAAATCTATTTTTAAAAAACCTAATAGTTGTGTAATCTGTCTGTGTGTGTGTGTGTGTGTGTGTATGATTTAGTTTATAAAATTTCCATGTCCTTCCCACTAGTCAGTGCAATGCATCATAATCTTAGAAACATAAAGCAAATACACAGGCTATATACATAAACTTATTTATTAGCAAAAATAAATTTATTCCACTAGATCAAATAATTTGGGTAAACAGAGGCTTCTTGGATCATTTCCATGCAGCATGGTGGAATACAAAGAAAAGGCAGTAAACCAATGGAATTGGACAACTTGGCGCAGCCAACTCGCCTTGGGACAACTCACTATGGGACAATTCAACAATTCAATTTAAGTATTTAAAATAATTTAAAAAACATTTTAATTTTTGTGATTCAGATTTCATTTTGTCTCTCCTTTTGCATTCTTTATTCCACAATTTCAATATTGCCCCATGGAGTGTTGCCCTGCAGTGAGTTGGCCATGGCGAGTTGGCCATGGCGAGTTTTCCTAGATCCATAAACCAGCCACACATGGCTCTAAAGAATTAAAAGCTAATAAAAAACTTCTTTCCTGTTTAAAGTGGCTTTTTCAGTGTTCTTTTACAAGGCAATCAGCATTATGGTACAGGAGAAAAAGACAACAAATTTATTGTTATATCATATGGCAAGATGGTTAAGAACAGTTTATCTCTACAATGACCTTTTGAGGTAGACTGCCACAGAAATTCTGGGAAACAAAAGGCATATTTGTGAGATCATGTAATTAGCAACTTAAGTGTATACTATACTTCCAACACTCATTTATTGGGCAGTCAGTCAGTGGCACAAATATATGGCTTGGTGATTCCCCATCCTTCATCCTAGCCTCAGCCAAATTTGTTATGAAGCAGAATGTGACCAGCAAACGTCATTCAACTGTATGTTCCTTCTTATTTAGTTAGAGTCGGAAATATATGTGATCAAGAAGGACATACTGTTTAATCTTATAGGCCTACTCTGTGATTTTGGTTTTTAGTCTTGACCTTCATATTATAAAGAATGAAGACATCATTATTGTCACTATAGGATAGTCAAGTGGCAATTTACAGGAAAAAACTGATCATTAGAATACATTCTGGCTTCTAATAGTCTTCATCACCATATACTTGTGAATGGAACTGTTCCATTTTTCTCATAAGGGGAAAAGAAGGAATACATAGAATTATTAGGAATACTTCTATTATTTCTATTAATCCTTTGCATTTGATAGATCATTTAAACTCCCTATCCTTATCCAAGCACACATAATCTCATACATGCACAGTTTGTACTAGGTGGTACCAACTATACTAGGACTTGAGGAACTGTGAAATTAATTTTTGAGGCAATACAGTTTTTAAGAACAGTATGTTCCTATGTGCCATGAGAGTAGAAGAATTTGTTCCTACTCTAGCTATTAAAATCTTGACTAAAAAGCTCACTGAATTATAACTTCTTAAACAGATGATAGCCAAGAAGAATTTATCAGGTTTTTAGAATAGTTTTTCAAACCTACTGTCCCTTCAATAAATTAATAGTTTACAATTACGTTAACAGACAAGAAACAAGACAGTGGTAACATTATTTTTACTACAAAGCCCATGCACTGAAAGACATTTACATCATTTGAATGAAAATTGAGGCTGCATCTTACTTTGAACACCCATACAACCATTAAACAAACAAAATATAATTCTGATGTTTATTGTCACCTGCAAACAACCATAAGAGAATGCAATGGCAATTTACAATTAAAGAAATATCTTGTTATATTAAAAAGCTGTGTTTCAAAACTCTCAGAATTTTTTTCCTACAACATGGAACCAGACAGTTCAGAACTATATGCTACCTGAAAAAATCTCTAGAGTTTCTCATTTAGTGCAAATATGATTCATAGTTAAGTCTTTGACCGACAGATCATAACATTTTAATTGGGGGTAGTAATTTCAATGACCCTTCGTTTCTCTATTTTAACTATACTATTACCTCAGACAGCAAGTTCCTGAGGTTGAGAAATATTCTGTTGGCAGCAGGACCAGGTGTACAAAGAAATTTGTGGCTGAATAATGGATCTAGACCAGCAAAATCTCTCTGGAAGGAGAGATTGAGATAATCCATGTGACTCCAGATAACAGCTCCTTGTGGGTAGATCACAGGGAACAGTTGTTTTGTGGTCAGCTTATACATTGAGTGGCTGAGAGTTTAGGGATACTGAATTATCAAGCTCATAATTGTAACATAGCCTTTTAAAGACATAAAGCCAGCCTGACCCTAATTTCTTAACCACTTTTTGGATTATTTCTTTTATTGTCCTGAAAATATTTGCTGTATTCATTGAGTGAGTTGCCTTTTCCTTGGAGAAAGATGTTTTAAATATGATTTTAAAGACTCTGGAAAAATATTGATTTTTTGATTAAATGGCAAAAAGATGTATAGAGTATGATTTTGGAATGGTAACAAGGATTAAAAGTCCAGAAAAAACTTGGAATTACAATTCTGAATTAATTAAAAGAATTCTTCTTGTCGGAATTGGCAATTGTTGGGCTTTTTTAAAGAGGAAACATGATAATGGGACCTTGAAGGCTTGACATCAGAGGAAGCTAGAGGATAATACATTCATTTTGTTAACAAAGAAATAAATAATGGAGCAACAAGCTTTAATGCATATTTTTGAATATTGGTTTTCAAAGTTTTTGATATGAGGGAACATAGGACAATGAAGTTAGACAAGAAGAATAAGCTACAATGGACAAGTATGAAATAATTAGAATGTGACTTAACTGTGTCAAACAGAAAAATATATAAAGATATACTGAATATGCAAATGAAACTGGATATTTTACTGCCAAATCAGAAAAATAACTTTTTCTTACTGGACTTACAAAAGAGACCATGGCTTTCTCTGATCTTAGTAAATGAGAAATCCAATCCCTGATGAGCTGGAAAAATGTAATAAATTGAGGGATACTAATGATTAAGTCCCTTCTGATGTTTTGTCAAGATACTACTTTTTAGACTAGTTTATTTCAAAATACCAAACAGGACTGAAAATAAAGCTGAATAAAATTACTAGTATTGCTCAATAGCCAAAATGGAAGATGTATTTGAAAATTTATTCCTCCTTAATTTCTATTAGGGTTACCAGGAAAATGTTCCAGATATTCCAAGAGTAATATCAATACATATTTCTTGTAGATTTTAAATACTTTTACAAGTAGTCTGCATCAATTTTGTTGTCATAAATCATCTATTGACTGAGCTATAATTAAGAGATCTATCTACCTACCTACCTACCTACCTATCATCTATGATAGAAGATTAAATTTGAGGGGAGACATCTGACAGTCAAATAAGATTTGTATGTGAGGTTTGAATCACAGACTATTGAAGCCCTACTCATATTAGCTCTCTTGGACTGGATAAAGTTTCAGAAGGCACTTGCATAAAGATGAATATCCACCTACAAAGACAACAGGAGACAAAACAAGACAAAAGTAGCACTCTAGGGGCAGGAAAGTCAGTTTCCGAGGAATGCACCTTCAACAATATCTTCCTGTGCTACATATTTTTCCATTTTTCTAAATGCCAGGTGGAGTCACTTTCCTCCTAGTATAGGGGTGAGCAACTATGGCAACTTTACAATCTGTGGATTTCAACTCCCAGAATTCTAGGAGTTGAAGTCCACAGGTTGTAAAGTTGCCATAGTTGCTTATCCTTGTCCTAGGGCAGGGGCGTCAAACTCGATTTCATTGAGGGCTGCATCAGGGTTGTGTTTGACCTCCGGGGCTAGGGTGGGCGTGGCCAGCTTGAAGTCACTCAGGTTGGGGGCGCCTGTGGTGGTCGGAGCACTCTGCCAGCAAAAATGGGCTTGTGAACTCCATTTTCGGCCATGACGGCCTCCTGCAGCCCTCTGCCAGTGAAAACAGACCTCAGAAGGGCTGCACATGGGCCTCTCAAGCTCCATTTTTGCTGGCAGAGGCACTGTGGACCAGTCCTTCACTGTTTCCAGGGTGGTCTCGCAGGCCAGATCTAAGCACCCATGGGCCGAATCTGACCCACGGGCTTGACTTTAACGCCCCTGTCCTACGGTAATGACACCAGGTGGAACTGCAACAAATAGGAATTTGCAATATCTTATTAGACATCTAGGTGTATCATTTGTCTTCTACCTTCTAAAGTCTTATCATTCTTCCCCAGTGAAGAAATCTTGCTAGATTAACTTTTTTTATTTGATTTATCAATTACTTCTTTCTTTTTAAACAAGACTAGGCTATTCCACACTTCTTTCCACACTGAGGCAGCTCAGAAACAATTGGAAAGTCATCCTCAGCAATCAAACTTAATGGCCAAAAGGATCCTTAGAGGTCCTGATTAATTCTCTCTCCTCCAGAATTCTTTCCAGTTGAATGCAGGTGCCCCAACAGGGATAATTCTAATAATTTCAAAAATCATCAACTCATGGCTCAGGGAGGGATAGCTGCACTCCTAAAAATGAATCTTTGCTTTCATTTCTTCTCCTCTATTATATGTATGAAGATACAGACCACCTGGTTAAAAAATTAGAACAGATGTAAGTTTACAGCAAGGGTAATCAAAATGGCGGCCCGCCGGCCAGATGCATCACATGCAGGCCTCATCCACCCCAGTTCCACGAAGGAAAAAACATCGCAATACATCACGTGACAGCAACGTGACATGGCAAGCTTGACACCTGTGGTTTACAGAGTAGGATAGAAAAAGGGAATGGCATCAAAGCTGAAGCTACCAGGATATGGAGAGAAAGACAAAGGACACAGTGAAAGGACTGAAAGAAACACAGCAGCTAGTAAAAACTGCTACCCTGGTTAGGAGGTTTTGACTCACACTGATCTATCTATTCCACTGCACAGTCTTGACCTGAACTTGTTGCCAGCTGCTTTTAATTCTTTACACTATGAGTTCAAGTTCAAAAACCTCAAGGGCTGTTTTGCTTTCCGTCATCTGATCAAGGGAAAAAGCTGGGCTGCATGGGAAATACAGGCAAAAGTATATTCTACACAGGACCCCAAGAAGTCATGCAGAAGGCTGAGCAAACTCCCTCAATTTATATTTTAGATGGGTATGGAAGGGAGAACTTAATTCTTTTTTATTTGCTTGATTACCACCATTGGCAAAGAACACCATATGGCTGGTTTTACCAATGGCAACTTTATGGTGGCACAGAAACTTTGGAAAAGAGATTAACAGTGTTCAAGAGATCTTCCAGCACAATATTTTAGGCTGCTTGTATATTTAGGTTTCTTCACAATGTTACAGGATTTGGACAAGGCACAAAGATTTGTTGCTGGTCCTTTGTTGCGGGTCCTAAACTCGTCATGCTTTTTTTTCTTAAAACAGCAACAGTATTTGTGTTGAATTCTGACTGTTGAAAAGAGGATCGTACTATATTTATCTAATGAGATCGGAATCCTTTCTGCTTATTTAATGCTCTCCCACCACCAAAAACCAAAAACAATAAAGAGCCCTTGATTCCTCAGACAATCAACGTGTCACCATGTGCTCTGAAATATGACCCCCTGCCTCTTTTGGCACTACACTCAGCTATTTTATTCTGGTACAGAATCACAAATATATAAAAATGATCTAGCAACTGTGACAAAACAGACCTGTCTGTTCACTAGGTACTCTTTCATATACAGAAGTAGCAATTTCCATGCATTTTAGGAGATCCAATAGTATACTCTACTAATTTGCACCCTTCACAACCAATATATCATCTGTGTATTTTTGCATCTGTGTATATTCAGTATAGGAATTGTTAGTTTAGTGTAAGATCACCACATCAAGCTGATATGCACATACTCTTTCCATTACCTAATGGCTACTGTACCTCTCCTTCAATTTCATGTCAATGAGTAGCCTAACCGGGCCTTGCGGTAACTCATGCGCATGCGGAAGAAGATGTACATGCCCAACAGGCAGACAGAAGAAAGCAAATACAAGAGAACACACAAGCTGACATCCAACCGGGAGAAACCCATTCCTAGGATATAGATCCACTGGTTTTTCCTCAAAGTATTCTCCTTTTCCACTTGGATGCCAGAGAACTGTTTGGCTCCCAAGTTCTTATGCCTCAGGGACTCTCTAATATAATCAAGTGAGTGGTGGCCCTCATTCTCCATTAGGAACAGCCGAGTGTCCCTTTTAGTCCGCCTCTCTCTGATGCTACTCTGTCTTGCTGGCTTCAAGGCTTTGCTCTTAAAATGCTGCTCACTAAATGTATCAAGATCAACAATATCCTCCACCATTTCTTTTGCCTTTGTGCTCATCTTGACAATGCTTGGTTTATGCAACTCTGGAGAAACAGGTTTTCCCAAATCAAATTTCTTCTTTTCTACTTTCCCAGTCTCTAGCTGCTCTGTCTTCTTGTCTTCATCTGGCTCCTTTTGATTACCTTGGTCATTCTCTTCTCCTCCTCCTTCCCCTTCCAGCTTCCACTCAGCTTCATAATTTTCCTGAGCAACATTTCGACCATTTCTTGTTTGGTGTTCCAGGGGAGAATCCATGTAAATATTTTTTTCAGAAAAATGCCATTTGAGAAACATCAAGACTCGATTCTCATCCCACATAAACTTTTTCCCATCCTGCAAAGAACTGTCAGTTGAGGTGTAATGGCATGAAGAACAGAGGCTTTTGGGAGGCCACTGGATCTTGGGAAACATGGGATCATCAGTTGCTGTACCTGAACAGAAAATTGAAAAAAATCTTACTATCATGCTATTCAAATAATATTCTCACACACATCAACATTCACAAGCTACTTAAATCTATAAGCAGCGACTGGTTTGATTAATTAATTACTGCCTCCAGTACCTTATTGTTAAAAAGCCATTAAAATGCTTCTTTATGACGGACATTTATGAAGCCAGAAAACTTAACTCATTATTCACTGTAGATTATACTAAAGCTTTGCTAGTATTAGGTAGCATTTATATCGATTATTATATTGCATTAGCTAATTTCCTACAATGAAGTTGTATATATGGTGTACAATTTTATTTATCTCTACTGCACTTAATTATAAACATACCTTAAATAAAACTGCTATTGTATGCTTATTTGCTTTAAAAACTGATCAATGCTTATTCATTTTCTAAAAACGAAAGATAACCCAAAGAAGATGTCTCTAAATATTTATGGAAACAGTTATGAAATACTTAGCTAATGCTTTCAACAATTTTTACTGTGTTTTCAGTAACTGTGACATAAAATATTAAGAGAAGTATGCATCAAAATATTAACACTGCTTTTCCATAAAAGCATGTTCAAAATGGTTGACAATGAAACAGGTTTGAAGAGAAAATAAAAATAAAAATATTTGCTTCATTAGTTTGAAAGCAATGCAAATTTTTGAACTCCCTGGTTCTTAGCCAAGAAAAAATTTCTACTGCAAAATTGCTTCAATAATCCATCTCCAGATAAGGATGTAAAGCAAGGGTCTTCAAACTTGGCANTGTCAAGTTTGAAGACCCCTGATGTAAAATCTCGAATTTAAAAAACCCTGACAAAAATAACCTTATTTATTCACTTGTTATTACAAGTCTTCCAATATTTTCTTTGCTCCAATTCAATGAGTTGACTGAATATGCTATCCTGTCCTGTCCTGTCTGACTTGATGGGCTTCACTGCTGAACTAGAAATGCGAGCTGAAATACTGTGTCTATAACATGCCTACACATATATAGATAATTCTGCTCCCACAACAAAAGCAAGTAAGCAACTTCCAACATTTAAATTATAGGCTACACCTAAGGGGTGAGGTGGGGAATGGCTGCAGCATATCATCATCATTGCCACCACTTGGAAGTAATACTGCTTTTTCACTTGCAAAAGTAAAACTGCATGCTTCTATCTTACAAATGAATCAGCTGTCCTTGGTCCCAGCTTTTTTTTTTAAAGCACCATGTAGATTACCTAACACCTGACTTGCCTTTGCCAAAAGTGAACCATTACAATAAGAACTTTAAGCAGTTAAAACCCCAGCACTTGAGTCAAGATAAGCAGAGGTCACATTTGATAGAATACAACAAACCATTAAACTGTTTTATTTTGTTTTAGTGGCACATACTGTTTTCCTTTTGTATTTTTGTTTAATGATTTTATACACCCATTCAAAGTTGCTTTGTTTGAGTTGGATGGCCATATACATGCTTTGAATAAGCAAAGGTAAATAAATAATTTTTGCCTCCCTCAAATTTTTCAGAATAAGGCAGGCCAAGGATACCAGTTTTTATCATTTCTTTCTAAGTATCTGATATTTGACATAGACCCAATTATATCAAGTCAACCTTCTGTCTCTAACTATAGAGGAAAAGGAACATGACCTTTACAGACATACGCAAAAACTGCTATTTAGGCAAAAAGGGCTGAAATAGTTTTTAAGTCCAGAGAAATTCAATAGACTATAAGAAGAAGGTGCAGTAGGTCAGACCAGATAAATGCAGATAAGCATTCTACCTGTATACGGAGAATTTGCTGAGAATAACAAAGAAAGATTCATATTGTGGAAACATCTTGTGGATATTTGAAATCATAACATCATAATTTTAGTAAATGCTTGCAATAAAGCACTTGCTGTCTATATTCATTGGACAATTCCCTATTGTTCGTAGACATGCCATCAACATTCCCTTGGACTGTTGACAGTCCAAAGCATTTAAGAGACTGACTTTAACAGGCATCTATTAAAGGCCCTGGTGAAATTCTGAAGAGGATTTAGCCTGTTTAGTGGCTGTTATTTACCCTGGGCTTGAAGGAATAAATGGGTGGGTGGGTGTCTGTATAAAGAGAAGAAAAAAATATGCCTTGGAAGATGAGAAATTATGTCCCTATGGATAGACAGAGAGGGTGGGAAAACCCAAGAGGAAGAAAGAGTAAATAACTCCTTTGATTCCCTGGCTTGGTCAATGAGTCCCTCTACTTTCTCCTCTCACAATCATCTGTCAAGGGGAGTCACCTACTCCTCCCTGTCAGGGAAAACGAGACTGTAGAACAAGGGACTGCATCTGTCTGTGAGAAACACAGCATTTGGGCAGCAGTCCTGGAGGAAGGTCCTCTCAAGGCTCGTGTCAGCCTTTAGAAGCCCCCAGTAGAAAAGATGAGGAAGATTTAGTAGCTAACTCTCTGGTTCAAAACCACCAGCTGCTGACTCCTTTCTGAGAACAAGAATTGGTGTTGGCTGTCTGACCCTGTCTGACCCCTTCCGATCCAAGTATTCTTCACTGATTTTGTTATGGCAAGCAGGAGTTAACTCACAATGCTCTTGCCTACAACACTTTGCTGCAATTCCTCCTTTTGTAGGGAAGGAGGGGATGGTTTCCTTAAGCATGGTGGGTGGTGAGGTACCTTTCAGGTTTCTTTTCAAGTTGCAGTGTCCTCAGGACTGCTGAACCAGGGAGTTAGAAGACTCTGCAAGCCAGAAATATAGGCTTGTTGGGCCTCATTGAGTAGTGTTCCAAGAAAGAAAAGTTATTTATTTCGTTTTAGAGTCAATGAAACAGATGCGCCATATAAACTCAATCAAATAAAAATTCTCTCTGTGTATGTGCTTCAAAAATGCTTCCATTTATAATTGGAACTATCTAAATCAAGAAACAATCTCTCCCTTAATCGCAAAGCATGATCTTTTGATGTCACACTAAATGATTCATGGTGATTCACTTAATGACCACACTGCTTAGCAATGGAGTTGCTGTCCTTATTGTAGACAGTGAGGACTACCTTATAAGTTCTTTTAAAATTCCTACACCAAGTATTTTTTCCAAAGGTGGAAACTGTGGTCTTTAAGATATTATGGAGTCCAGCTTCCAAAAGACTTTGTGTTCAGTGAGACAACCAGTATGGTGTAGATGCTGGACTAAGACCATGGAGACCAGGTTAAAGTCTACCCTCAATCATGGAAGCTCACTGGACAAGCTTGTTCTCTTTCTGCACAGCTTAGCTCTAAGGGCCGTTCTTCTGAGGCAAATCCAACAACCAATTAATTCTGGAAGGCTATATATTGCCAGGGAAACAGGCTATATATTGCCAGGGAAACAGGATATCTGTTGGTTAAAATGTTCAAAAAATAGACTGACAGGAGCAGAATCCTCACCTGCCAAGCGAGCATTGACCCTGTTATGCCTTGACCAAAGCCACAGCACAGCCTCATCCCTGTTCTTCACCTCATGCATAGACTCAGCTGCCATCCCTTCAAAGTGCTCTGCACACATCCTGCAGCCAAAGAAATTGCGGATGTATCCTCTCATTGTAGGAAGAACTTCAGGTATACCTGAGGAAGCTGAAAATTAAACCAGAATTGTTAACACCAAAGGAAAAAATGAAGAATTAAAAAAGTAACCCGCAACAATCACTATCTTCCTAAAGTGATCTCAGATCATGTTTCTTCTCCAAAGCAGAGCTGACTTTTTTCCCCGAAGCCGAGCAACAGATGAAAGGGGAAGAATGCATTTGCCCCTGGTATTTTTAAAAAGAGCCAAACCTTATCGAGAAAGGTATCAAAATGTTGATAGAAGGAAAAGAGGTACAACTAAGAGTTATTCACCCATTTTATTTATTAAAAATAATTTATTATCACTTGCTAATCAAAAATCAACAGATTTCTCTTTTGCTACTGGTAATAATGGTATACATTTACATATATATATACACAGGGGTAGGCTGCTGGGGGCTCGGGAGAGCCCCTAGCTAAGACTCTGCGGGGCTCAGAGAGCCCCCAATAACCTCAGAAAGACAAGCACAAGGGAAAGCTCTTAATAGGCTTAATTGAACTTCTGGCCATTCAGCCAAGAGCATTTCACACCTTGTAAAAGTGTTGCAAACTAGATAAACAATCCAATCAGCACTTGTGAGGGAGAGCCATTGAGAAAATCAGATAACATAGCCACTAGCCTCTGAGGGGATTGATTCCCAAATAATAAGAATCACGTAACTCACCAGAAACTCCACTAAGACTCCAAGATCCTTCTCAGTCACTGCTATTAAGCCTGGTTTCACCCAGTCTTTTATTTAAGTATTAAATGCACGAAATAATAAACAACTTTTTGGT
>AZIM01000632.1:132243-147497 GCA_000516915.1 Ophiophagus hannah
GACAGGAAGGCCTGGAGGTCCATGGGGTCGCAGTGAGTCGGACTTTGCAGCTAACAACAACAACAATAAAATCCTTCCTTATCTGGGTGCAGACTGCTGGGAAGGAAATGCTCTGCTCTTTTTATTTCCTTCTTAGCATTTTTATGGTCTCTTTTGAATGGTGTGTAAATGAATGGTGTGTAAAACTACCAAGGAGAAAATCACCCACCAACACTGGCAGGCAAGCTACTGCATATAAACAGGGAGCAAACTCCACATTCACTAGTACTGATATGACCTAGTCAGGTAATGAAACATCTGCAAAGCAACAATCAAACTCAGAATCACCAAAGAGTTCACAGGACAATTAACCAGTAGAGATGGGGAAATATCCATAGAATAGTTATTGTGGACAGTATCAGGGATTAAATTAATATGTCAAACAGAGTGCTTAACCCATATAAGATATTCCAGTAAGGAACAGGAAGGAAGAGCCAATATACAGTACTTTTTATTTATTTCCACAAAAGTTATAAGTCTATAACAACATAATGATGTTTAATTAGCCTATTTATCTGTGCATCAGAGCGTGCTCTAAAAACTCACTTTGGGCAGGTTTCCTGGTCAGGTTGATTAAAGGTCATTCCAATGAGCCATTAGTCATTTGACCCCTGCAATGCCTTCAAGAGTGTCCCGAAACTTTAGTGCCAAATACAGCACACAGGGCGCTACTAGACACCTAATACCAAAACTGTACCTGTGTAGAAAATCCTGTAATTGGTTATCAATTATTTCCCAGGCACAATGTAGCAGTAACTTACAAGTCTGATTGTGCTTTACTTCCCATCCATATAGCTCAGTGAATCAGCAAATAGGCAGTGAAGTATTTTAAACAATTAATTATTGTAATAAAGGATAAAATAATATAATTTTAAGTAAAATTTATGGTTAACAAAATCACAGAGCAGTTACAGAAAACAAAATAAAAACAAAACAAAAAACAAAAAAAAGTATACGGGTGTTTCAATATATCTTATTTTAGTATTGCTACAACCACATTCATGTCTTCAATTATATCAAATTTTTGCTCCAAGGTAATAAGAAACCTCTTCTTTTTTTAAACTTGTGCTGTTTTCTTCTGACAGAATCTTCCTTTCCCCCATTTTGCACACACAAAGATTAGCAGTGTCTAAAACCCCAACTGCAAATGCTTCTGTGTACGTCTCAATTGCACAAGCAATAGCCTCGTGTTAACGTGATCACATCAAACACAACCTGGTATTAATTTGCACTAAACCAAATATCATATTATTTGAACTCACACTGATATCAATCTACCTGTGTTTTAAAAGTTTTAATCCAATTTCAATTCTTTATTTTAATGTTAGGTTAGAGGCCTCAAAGTTTTCTGTGTAGAGAAGCAGGATATAAATTTAATAAACAATAATAATACTGACTGTGATGTGTATGTTGAACAATCAATTAAGATTCACCTCTCTGCTCAAAAAGGAGTCGTCCTTGTCAAATATCAGGGCCAAATAAGTCACGTTGTTTACCAGAAAGAAATCACGAAGTTCTGTTACACTGAAAAAGAGGAAGAATATTATATATTGTTCCAAGTACAGATTAACATTTCTTATGCCAATTTAGTTGCCCATTGCCTCCTGCTATAGGAGATCTCTTACCCAACCAACTTATGAGCATTTCTTCCTGAATGTAGGGAACAGCAATACATTTTTTAATCTAACAGGATTTTTGATCTTATATGGGAATATTATATATATTATATATATTATATATAATATTATATATAATATATGCAAATTTCCACCCTTTAAAAAAATCTGACCTATTTCCTCTTTTCCAAATACAGCAGCAACATCATTCCTTAGCACAGATATATCAGCGATAGGAAAAAGTTTCAGCTGTTATATCTGTACTTGTTAGAGAACAGGTATTACAAGAGATATAGAGCAACTATCAAAAGTAACATTCTTGTGCAAATTGTCCACCTCCACAAAATCTAGCTAGGACTTTCGTCATTGTTCCTTCATATAGCCATCCTCCCACTGTGCTGGTATCGCCCCCAGCATTCATCATCCAGTACTGACTGACAGCGTACCCATGTTGAAAAAATCTGATTTTTTTAAAAAGTGCAATTTTTTGGTTTTTTTAAAGTATAAAAGATCAATAAAGTTTATTAAAAGAAAAAGGAAAAGTCTGATTTATCTCATTTTAAAATTATTTTTACACTGAAATGTAAAAACAACATGTCCTGAAACAGGTGACAGGCATGTTATGGAGTTGGGGACAGAGAACTGAGATAGAATATTATTTCTGGTGTGGTTTTTTTTAAAGATATACAGCCAGGGCAAGGAAAAAAGCACATCCTGTCTTTGGGGAAAACCACTGCTTCTAAAGGTCCTTCCTCTGGCAATTAGGACCCTTTTCTTTTTTTTCTCCTTTTGACAAGGTAATCATTGGTTTAATGACAGTTGGAAATTTGCTTTTGCTTGCTTTTATTTAATCCACCATAGCTATTTGACACAACTAATGTTGCAAACCTTTTGCATTTTAGTATTGAATGACTATGAGCCTCACATTTTAAGGGTTATTATAGTATTGTTAGGCCATGTTTAACTGACAGATTGGATGCCAAATTGTTATTTTAATATATATTTTATCTGTTATTTATTACTTTATTCTAGAATTCTAGAATTTTTTTACTGGATATTCCTTCAGTGTTTTTATTTGTTCTGGTCTCTGGTCTTTGACTATAATAAACTTGATTTGATTTGATTTGACAAGGTAGTCATTAATTTAATGACAATTTGAAGTTTGCTTTTGCTTGCTTTTATATGTTTGCATCCTGCCTTTTATTAGTTTAGTAATAAGTCAAGGTGATGAACACATTCAACATACCTTCTTTCTATTTTCCACACAGCAACCACCCTGTGAGGTGTGTTGGGTAGAATGACTGGCCCAAAGTCATCCAGCTGAGTTTCATGGCTAAAATGGGGATTGAATTTCTGGTCTCCAGCTTTTCTGTCCTCTTAGTTACAACCATTGCACCACCCCTGCAGTCATCTGATCACAATTCAGGCACATGGCCACTGGCTTGATTTTTTTTTTTTGACAGTTGAAGTGTTTTGTGGTCACATGATCGCAATTTGCAATCAACCCAGCTGGCTTCCAACAAGCAAAGTTAATTGGAGAAGCCAGATTCTCCTAACAACTGTGTGATTCACTTAATGGCAATGTGATTTGCTTAATGGCTGGGGCAATTTGCTTAATGTAAAAATGGTCATAAAATTGGGTCTGGTCACATGGTGACTCACTTAATGACCATATTGCTTAGTGACCACAATTTCAGTTTCAATTGTAGTCATAAGTAGAGGACTACCTGTAATGTTTTCCAAGAGAATAGAAGTAATAATGCTTTTTCAGACATAATCAGTTTATATAATTATGAATAATTGTTTTGAGGTTTTTTTAAGTTTATTTCTAACTCCAGAATCAAAAGCAAGGCAAAGATAGATAACCCACAGACAGCTAAACTCCAATCTCATATGTCTCCCATGTCTAGGTGTCCAATTCAAGTCATTTTAGGCTTTATCCTTACAGGAGCCTTATAATCACATTTTAATACATTTTTGTGTCAAACTTTTGTCAAGCAAAAAAAGTCAGACTTTAGTAAGATGTCTGCCCATGGTTTCCTTCCTTCCCACTTCAACAAATTTGCATTCTTCTAAATCTTGTCCACCAAAAGAAAACAAAAACTCATCACACATTCCAAGTGAACTATCAGGTCTAATGCATAAACATTATTTTTAAATGAAAAATCAATAGGTTTGATTACCCAATGTGTTGTCAGGTCTTCAAGGTAGATTAGCTTAAGAAACAGAAAACCACAAGGAAATGCTCAAACTCTACTTTATATATATAAAGAAGTTTGATAGGTGTGTGGAAGTTTCACAATGATTTAGAAACAATGATTCAGTAAAAGCAGTTGTTACAACACATATTCAAATACTATAAGCTATAACTTGTCTTTCAATGTTTACAGAAGCAGTGTTCTAACAAGTACACATCATTTACCGAGTCATTATTTATAAACTTTATAAAATGAATAATATGTAATATTCTAAATTTGCAAGCTGATGGTTATCTCCAAAACATACAACACCAAATAATAAAATGTCAGTTCCACTAATCACTCAATTCCTTACAAGAGAATATGAGTGTATTATGAATAGATATTTCTGTCCACAAAATAAAACCAGAAATTACAAATATAATTAGACTATTAATTGTCAGCGAAGGACAAAATTGCAGAATCTTTGAATGGAAACCCCCTCCTTTCTTTATTCCTGGGGCTTAACACAATATAGAAACCATCCCTGATGATGAAATACTAAATTTACTTAAGAACATATTGGTTAGGGAAGATGGAAATTTTAATTTAACATATTGCAGGGGAGCTACCAGTCTGAGGAAAGCTAAGTTATACAATTCTGCAGAAAAGAACATGCCATTCGGGTAGGCCACAGAATGTCACCCCAAGTGTGGGTTCTATATAACTAATTGAGTAACCAATTACAGATGGGCAATTGACTGCCCATTGTTGACAAAGGCTTTTTTAGTTAAGGGCACACTTGTTTTATTTTATGAGACTATGGCTGTTCTCCCAAGCCCAGGGCTAGGGAGGCTGGTGCTTCCTTTCCTGGATATTAGTCACTGGCAAGATGGTTTGGAGTTTGCCATTTGCTCTTCTTCTTTTTTCTTGGAGCCTGGTTTTATTGTCTGTTGTTTCTATGATATTCTTTTTATATTGTTTCATGTATTTTGAACCACCCAGAGTCATTAAGAAACAGGCAGATCATCAAACTGAATAAAGATTTTATCAAGGGCAATTATAACTTGGGTTGCAGAAGTAAGACACTATCTCCTTTGTAAGACAAGCAACACTACAATATTATTCCTACAGTAATCCTTCACAAGGCAGAGAAGAATCTGGGTTGACACAATCAAAGGCATTTTGGTAATTAGTAAAAAACTTATTGACCTCTTTTTGGAATTCTTTGGGTTTCTTGGCATTTTCTAAAGTCATTTTAAACATTTGACACACCCCTTTCTTTCCATTTAGGGCTCTAATCTGTGTGGGATGATTTATTTTAGTAGCATGTGAAATTAAGGCTATTGTGTGATAGTTCACGCACTCTGTTAAGTCTCCTTTCTTTGGTCTCAATATGTAGACTGATCTCTTCAATCTGGTAATTATTATGCCCATATTTGCTCCCATAACTTGGTTAAAATCTTTACTGATTTGCAATATTTCTATAAATATTCCATCAATTCCTGTAGCCTTCTGACTTGATAATAACTGTGATCTTAGATCATTTTCTACTACTATTCAAAAACTAATTCAACATTAAAATATTAGAAACCTTTCAGAAAACAGAAACAATATCTAATATTTTTAAATATTTTTCTACAACTGTTAGAAATTGTTTTATCAAAATCAACAATCACAAAAATAATTGATAATGCACTTTCAATTCATGCAGCATAGTACAAACTGATTTTAAAGATATACATTCTCATTTTTTATGTTCTATTTTACTTATTTATTAAACTTATATGTCATCCATCCCACTGTCAAGTGACTTTATAAAATATTCTCCATGATGATTTTTCAACATGGAAGGTGTATATATATTTTAAGAGATAATACACACACTTAGCAGTACAAATCACAAACCAGTTACTGGTATATCTGTTCACATTGATTCACTGTAGCCCCAGCCTCTAATTTCTTTTCCCTTTCTCTATTATCCTTCTCATCAATGATTTTAGGTTACAGTCTCTTTTGGTGCAGGGATCTGATACTTTCAGTCTCCTAAATGTGTAGGACAACAGTATCCTATGTTATTAAATTGTTGTAATGAAGCACTTTGAATATCTAATGCAATTTAAATGCTCAGTTTTCAGAGTCCAAAGCCCTTTTACATATTCTATTGAGTTGAAGGAAAAACGAGCAGCATGCGTACTGATGCTTAAAAAGGATAGTTTGTCTTGCAATCTCCTTTCAAATTACCTTGTTGGGCGCAAAGGTGGGCTGGCAGAAGAACACGTATCTCCATGAATCTCCATTAAAGTGATTATGGTCCCTCTTAGAGACTCAATGTTTTTTTCATACTCTGTATAGGAAAGGAAGCATATCATTGTGAAATCCCAGTCAACTCAAGATAACTCAAGATAATTCAGGTTACCCCAGAAGATACCATGCATGAGCAAACTCCCAGCAGCTTCTACCACCTGATTATACTGGGGACTGTTGCCGACACATGCTTTCCAACTGCTTAAATATAAGGATTCCATTTTTTCTGATTAGTTTATCATTTGTATCCATGTAGAGATAGTACGCTGGAAATGATCACATCATGCAAATAATCTTTATAGATTTTTTAAGGTCAAACCTCTAAACACGGAACAACAGGAACCGAGCCATTTTTCCCTTCCTGAACAGCTACTTAGAGGAAGGTGAATTCCAGTCACCTGTACCTCATTTGTCCCAGCAAATATCTCTCTATGCTTGCTGTATCCCCATCAAGTTCCATTTTCAGTTGAGAATTGAAGGGCAAAAGTAAATGTGAGTCTAGCCACTCAAACGCAACCCTTCTGCCACGGAGCCACTCCCAACTTAGTTCTTACATGGCTCATTCCAGAGTACAATACTTCCTGAAATGAGATTTCCTCTACAGAGAGTCTAAGCAATTCTCTTGACCAAGTACTTCACAAATGTGGTCCAACAAGTATCACCAATAAAGAAGGAATAATTGTTTGACCCTCCTACAGTTCAAGAAACAATCAACAGCATCTGTTGGAGTTCGTAAGAAGACTTAGATGCCGGCCTTTCAGTCTGCTGCAGGCAATCTTCAGGCAGCAGTGCATTAGTACTTTCTCCTTTGCTTTTTTGCTTCTTCTTTTGATTCAGTGATTTACCTACACTATGGCAGGTCCATATTGCAGCCTAACAAACATGCTGAGAATTCTTTGTTACAGATTCTTAAGTTTCTTCCAAGAGAAACACTCCTTGGTTATCCCTAATAATAATATTAAATAATAATATTTAGGTTTTAAGGAGATCTTCATCCAGGTAAGCAGAAAATAAGCCAGTACTCACACAGTTTATTTGGAAACGTAAAACCCAACCACAACTGGTTATAATTTATTTTTTTTAAAGCAAAAAGCATATATTATTCTGAACAAGGTTAAACCTTGAATTAATCCACAAGTCAAGCCATATGTTCTTTTCTAAATAAGTTAATCAGGTTCTGATTTACCTATAATAACCTGTATTATTTATCTAGATACAGAATTTTGGCACCCCAAAATGGAAGTCTCGATTTGCTGATTTGAGAAGGCCTTGCCCAAATGAAATATGTAACAAGAGGTATAGGAAAGGAATGAAATATCTCAAAGAAACTGCAATACAATAACAGTCTTATTACATGGTGGATCATCTCTCTCTTTGATAAGCATGACTTTCCTTGGGGATAGAAAGAGACAATTTATTTAGCTGCCACTTTACTGGCAAGAATTCTGTATATGGTACATACTGTTGAATTGTATGCCATCCTCAGGTTTTTGGGAGGACATCTTGAAAAACTGAAAAGAAATAAACCACAATTAGATTTTGCTTTTAAATGTTGCTTTTGTAGTATGATAAGCAACACAATTGCCCAGTTGTAATCTGAAGTTCTTACCCATTAGCCTACAAGCTGGGAGAGAAGTATATAAATTGAGATGGAAGAAAATTACCAAGACAGTTTTTTGTTGATATCTTCCCTTTCTGTTCACTTTTGGAAGATCTGAAAAACTAGATTAGGAACAGATCATCATGAAGAAAATCTTCCTATGTTGTCACTAAAAATCAACATCAGCTTGATGTCACATTATCAATTAATCAATGATTTAATCCATTCATATCTTTCTGTTAAAAACTGTCCTATTGTGTATATAATACTTTGCTTTTAAAATCCCTGTGAATTGTTATTTTAAAATTAAATTAAAATTAAAATGCCTTTTTCAATTCTACTGAATTCTATTCTGGGATCCTGTCAGGCCCAAGCAACAATCAACACACGAGAAGTTCAAGTTCAAACAATTCTACCTATAATACAGGATTCTCCCCCAGACTACTTGTCTTCCTCTGGGAACTTCTTGGAATTTGGGGGTGGGGATGGCAAGGTGGAAGTGGGGGGGGTAGTCCTGGATCTCTTGCAACTGCAAACAATTCATGGATTANGGATGGCAAGGTGGAAGTGGGGGGGGGGGTAGTCCTGGATCTCTTGCAACTGCAAACAATTCATGGATTACTCCCCACTTGATTCCTCCTCCTTGCTGGATTGGGCATTTCCCACAAATCCAGAATAAATACCCCATTTTCACCACAGAGGAACAACCAAAGAATGTTGGTCATTCCATAGGGAAGATGTAATGACAGAACTGGAAAAGCATCCCCAGGGAAAAAAACATAATCCATTTCTTAGCAAAAATACCAGATAAAAGAATAGTTCACGTAGTTACAAATATTAAAAGATGATGCCAGAAATATAAACTTGCTAGGCTCAGATGAACCAGTAATTGGTTCCACACACAGCTTTAAGCCATACAGATCTCTGATCTGCTTTAGTATATGTGTTTGTGAACCTCACCATTGTAGTTTTCCAACCCAAAGTTTATGATTTATCGTTTTGTAGGAACCATCAGAGAACTGAAGGAATTTGGCGGGGGGGGGATTTCTTTCCTTTTCACCTCTCCTGTGCCCACCTCCCCAGGAACATAGTCTCATAGCTACAATTTTAGCTGAAAACTTTCTATATACTCCAGAGAAAGGATAATTCCTAATGTTGTTATCATATTTGGCCAAAAATCAGACAAACAGTTGTCACTAAATATTCCATTTCTTCAGGTATTTTTATGCCCTCCCAGACCCTAATTCTTATGATAGGGGCAGCATTCTAGAATATTTCCCACCTCTTCCCAAATTCATAGCACATCTTCATGAATACCTTGTAGGGATCTATAAAGCTTCTCTTTTCTTTCTTTATTTTAACAATTATTAAATTTTATTTAGTTTTCAAAATTTAAAAACATAAAATAAAACTTTATACATCATTATACCAACGTCAAGACATCTTTTACATTTCCTTATCATCTTTCTATATACACATTTCTTTCATTATACAATTTCAACTTAATATATAAATAAATATAGATATAGATATAAGTATTTACAGATTCTTATTCTTTACCTAACTGCCATTTTGATTTCTTTTTATTCTTAACCATTCATACCAGGTATCCCAGACATTATATCGACCCTCTCTTAATTTCATTGTTAGTCTGTCCACCTCTGCACAGTCTAAATTTTTTTTTATAAAACACCCTCTGATGGTACATTTTCCTGCTTCCAAAATTGTGCCTAGGAAATCCTAGCAGCTGCTAAGATATGTAGCATAATGTATTTATCTTTTTTATTATATTTTTCTGTTATTATGCCTAATAGAAATAGTTCTGGTTTGGGTTCAATTTTCTGTTTTGTTATTTCTTCTACCCACAACTGAATTATATTCCAATATTTCTTNTCCACAGCATACAGGGAAAATCTATATAAAATGTTTTATAGGTGGCATCTTCCTCCTGCTAGACTAGCAAAAATGTTCAACCTAAGCCCAAGCTGTTGGAAGTGTAANAAGGAAAAAGGTACATATTTTCATATGTGGTGGACCTGCCCAAAGCTTCTCTTTTCACCCAGGTCCTGTTAGGTTATTGGTTTTGCCTTCCTGTTTCCCTCATTTTTAAAAAATTGATATGCTCTCACATTATTTTATTTTATTTAAAATTGTTGGTTACACACACAGAGAGCGTTCTCCAACTGGTTTGCAATAAAATTGTTTTACAAAATCTTAAACAATATTGTCTCAGGCAGTTACATTCCCTTAGTGCAGATATAATATCTGGGCATGAGGATGTGATTTTGTGTGTGTGTGTGTGTGTGTGTGTGCGCGCGCGCGCTAAGGTTTATTTATCATTTTTGCCCCATTTTATATCACCTCCAAAATATATTTATCACTCATTTGAAATAAAACTGCAAATTAAGTTTCTAATTGTTCCGTGGGAAAAATTCATCCCGATGCTGCCAGTGGCATTGGATAGGGCAAAGCTACAGAACTGAATTACCAAGCAAATATGCCTTCCCTTTCCTATGTTGATTCTTTTGGAAAGGTTTATAGCATGTCCTGCCAGCTGTGTACTTTCCACCTGATCAAATGTACACAAATCAAGAGCTTGTGCAATGACCAGGCTTTAGAGATTTAACAAAATACAAGGAAAAGGAAGCAGAAAATGCCACATCAGCTTATAACAAAAACTGAATGTAAACCCAGGAAAGAGAGGAAAGGAACAAGGCTTATATATGTAAATAGGAAACTTAAGGTTAAAAAAGGCAAGTTCCCGGAGATGGATAAGATTGCTTTAAAACTATTTAAAACTATTTAACTATTTAAAACTGCACAGTGAGGATTATTTCAGATCCAGGATCATAAATCCTAAGAAGAGAATTACCATCTTTGTCTATTAAAATCAGTCCTCTCTCTGCAAGCCTAATTTATTTGCTTTTTGCCATGAACATTAAGCTAGTAGGGTTCTGTTCTGTTTTTTTTTTTTTACAGTGAACGTCCTAGCAACCAGGACTAGGTGCTATACTGTCTCATATACCTTCAACAAAAGAAAGCTTTGACTTAGGAGAGGCAGATTTACTGAAGGGCACCCAATGATGTAGCTTCCTTGGTGTCAAGAAATAAATTTGAATCCATGGATGTCTACCATCACCGTATATCATTCCTTTCAACAATTACACTGAATCTCAGAAGTACGCACTGGCTCCAACCAACTAACCTACCAACAATATGGAAGTAACCTTATACAAGTTGTGTCTAATCCATAAAATCCATAGTGTACAGTAAACTTCTATGCTCCAAATTGGTGGCTATCTCAACTTCCAACCCAACCACTTATCCTTAGAGGCTACATGGCCAGTTTGCTGGAAGCTTGGCTTCAAGGTGCAAACAAATTGCAGAAAAATCACCTACACCCACAAACTGTTTGGGAAAGAGGTGGCACCTGAAACCTGGCTGGGCAGGGGCAACAAAGTTCCTTTATTTGAAATATCTTCAGCTGATTTTTGTATTTTTCAGCAAGATCAGCACCAAGGTCAGAGATGGTTTGTCTTTGATGTGGTACTTACCTGTGACCAAGGACTTTGCTCTTGAGATACTGGGATGGGAGTGTCTGCATGTTCAGTGCAGCTGTGGAGACAAGCTGGGGGTCTTATGGGCAGGATTCTTCCTCAGGATGCTTGGAGTAGTCTCAGGGCTGGTAGTGAACCCCCATCTTTTGGTGTTGGGCTTTCAACCCTAATGTGCTGGGGGGATGACTCTAACAAAGCCTAGAAGTTCCTGGCCTCTGTGGCAACAAATGGTTTCTCTAATTTCAGGGCTGGAACATGTAGGTAGCATATATCAGAGCTCATTTTTATCTCAAAGTGATTAAGAAAACAAAGCATGGTCTTCCCTAAAGCAGGAGAAGTAAGTTCCTTTTTCCCTGATTGAGTCAGCAGCTATCCCCCCGTTCAGGGTTTCTAATTCTCTTTCAGGGAAAACTTGAGAGAGAAATTTCCTACTTGGCTATTGTAACCAATTGTACATTATTTCACTGACAAAATCGCTACAATTCATCTAAGTTTTGATTCCCTTTTGATTCCTCAAGTCTTTAGTCATGACTAGGGCACCCTTTAGCCCTGTTATCTGGGATTCATTTTGGCCTATGAATTGCAAGGCAGTGGATAGGGGGCTCTTTGGATTGTCTTCTGCAACTTGCAACCTGGATCCATGTCTGTTTCTGGCTGTGGTAAGAGGCACATTTGCACAGTACAAATAATCTCTAACCTCTAGATAAATGGGTGGCCAAGGGTCACGCCATGTAAGTTAGTGACATCGTCAAAGTGTGTAGCGCCAATTTTTCTTTTTCTTTTTCTTTTCCTGCCAAAATCCAGCAAGAAATCATGTAGCACTTCTGAATTTCTAAAGGACACAAAAAGAAGTTTGGGAATGCTGCAAGTTGCCCCTCCTGAGAGATCATCAGGTACAAGTGCTTCCAACTGCCTTACAGAATGCACCAGATGGTACTGCATGCCTCTCTACCAGATTTTGTTGTGCTTAGCAATCTAATGCTGGTTCCAAATGGAGCAAAAAGATCTAGATCAGCTACTCCTGGGATGTTGGCCTATAATTACCCAAGATCATGCTGGATGGAGAGAACAGGAATTATAACCCTCACCACTAGAATTTTTACCTTCACAGTAGGGTAGTTCTTTATTCCAAACTTATAACAGATATTCTTATTGGAAAAATCAGCACAATCTATAGCTCCCAGCATCACAGCAGGTCTCCAGTCTAGAAGGAAGAAAGACAAAAAAAATCATATTTTTCCAATATGTGAAGACATATAACTGAGTGTATAAAAATGACTAGATAGCCAGGAGCTCTTCCTTAAATTTTTTTTGTTTTGTACAACATCCAAGAAATATGACGAGAGAGAGAGAGAGAGAGAGAGAGNAATAGTTTTTCCAACTTGCAGCCGAGATTTGCTAATCCTCCCTGACATCAAGAGAATAGCAAGCAGAAAAATCTCTGGCTATTAACTATTAACTCTAGCCTTTCAAATTGAGTCATTTGGATTTTGGCAGTAAAGCCCGTACAACCCTATATGGTCCCAAAACCGTCTTGAATCCTATTCGAATTTAGACAAAAGGCTTGGATCTTGTTTAAGAAATTACCACTAATTTAGTCATGATGTAGTTTCCAATGCATTCTCAAATGAAAGGTGCTATAAAAGCTTTTAATAAAAGGAAAAAAGGCTTGCCTGGTTGAAACAGTTACAACTGGTACAAAATGTAGCTGCAAAGACAGTTATGTGTCTTCCTTGGTTAGTGCATATTACATCTCTGTTTCACAAGCTACATTGTTTGCCAGTATACTTCCAGCACAGTTCAAGATGACCTATAAAGCCCTTCATGGCACAAGACTGGGTTATTTTAGGGACTACCTCTTCACAATCACTCTTACCCATCCCATTAGGTCCACTAGTAAAAGTGCCATCAAATCATTTTCAACTCCTAGCTAGGAAGGAGTTGAGAGGTCAACTGGAGCTGGACCTCAGTGAACTCAAAAGGTTTTTGACATGAACACTGAGAAATCACAGGAAAGCTTCAAGTCACAAACAGCAGGAACATACTAGGCTTTCGGTGAAATACTGTGGTCAGGAGGGAAAGAAAAGGGCCACTTTGCAAAGGAAAAAAGGAGGAGATATATTGTTATGGAAACCAAACATCTACAAGGATGTGGGAGGATGAGGAAATGACAACTATACATCCATCATCACATAAATCATGAGACTCAACACACTTGCACCTGTTCTTCTTATTTGCATGATGATGTCATGATGCATTTTTATGAATCGTGGATTTTTGTGTGAATGTTACTGGAGACGCGCGTGACTTTTTTTCAGATGAAAGAGAAAAGACAAAATATGAAAGACCTGGTATTACACGAAATCCAACTAAAATATTCAGATAAATTCCTCAACCTATTTCCATTCAGCTGCATAAAAATTCAGCAATGGATGTGGGGTATAGTAGAGTTCTCAGGACAGGAATGTGGACAAAGTCAACAGCACATGCCAAGGGAAGCATAAAGTAGGTTTCTACTAAGCCATCAAAAAAAAAAGGGAGGGGGGAACCTAATCCAAGATGTAATAAAGTGGAAGAGGCAACTGCTAATAGGGCTTTTGTCTTGATGTTATAATAACACTTCTGTCATATCGGTGCAGTTTTTGGTGTTTAATTTCTGGAAAGCTGCAGCTGAGTTCAAGCTTATCTAAGGTCAAGTAGAGAAACAGGGGGATGGCCTTGAAGGAGGAATTCAATAATGATTATGTGAGCATGAGCTAAGGTTTGATGGAGAGAAAGGCTTTTGTATATCCTATAACAATATAACAATAAAAAAGAGAATTCCACTTGTTCTTGTATTTGTTTCCTGACCTGATCTACCTTGAAAGACTGACAAGTAGACCGATGACAAAGGCAGTCTTGGAGGTGCTTTAAGTTCATGAATATTTCTCAATGCTTCTACGGCTGGACCAGACACCTTCGATGCAGAGGGTGTGGAGGAAATAGAAGCGGTGGTGGTGAGGACGTGCATAAGGGACAGAGGTTGTAGAGGATATAAGAAATGACCTTGAAAGACAGGAGAAAGAGTCACTACAAGGCAACAGTCAGAGAAATGGGGCTGGAGCCTGGAGTAGAAACTAATTTGAGGAAAGATCTCAAGACAAGCAAGCCCTACCTAGTCCACATGAAGATGTTTTTTTGGTTGGGACGTGTTCAGACTTGCAAGCTTCTGTTACTGTAACTGTTAGAATAAATAAATAATACAATAACTAATACAATGCTGACCTATACAGCGTTGGTGTCTTAGTCTGGTCTACCTTGTAGATGTGACAGAGGCATAAAGGAAGCATCTTTGGGGAAATTGTCTGAAATCAGCCATGAATGGAAGGATCCCTTGGCACAAGGGAGAAACAAGAGGAAACAAAAAATCTTATGCTCAGGCACAAAAAACAGAACAGAGATTACCACCTATAGCAGAGTGCCTAGTAGTTGGCAAAGAAGGTGGCTCTAACTCTTTTGTAGAAACAGTGTTGTATATACATGTTAGTTGCAGCTGTAGTAAAGAAAGAAAAGAAAGCAAAGTCTGTCATAATTGATTTGGAAGCTGATCAAGTTTTAGTGTCCAAATTATTTGAGGCAAAATAGTGAGATAGCCCTGAAAAGAGAATACAGGTAGTCCTCAACAACAGTCCATTTAGTGACCGTTCAAAGTTACAACATCACTGAAAAAAGTGACTTATAATCCTTTTTCACAATTACAACCATTGCAGCATCCCCATGGTCATGTGATCAAAATTCAGATGCATGGCAATGGACTCACATTTATGATGATTGCAGTGTCCTGGGATGATGTGATCCCCTTTTGCGACCTTCTGATAAGCAAAGTCAATCGATAAATCAGATTCACTTAACAAACATCTTACTAACTTTAACTGCAATATTCACTTAGGAATTGTGGCAAGAAAGGTCGTAAAATGGG
>AZIM01000632.1:187199-212274 GCA_000516915.1 Ophiophagus hannah
TCTCCGTGCTGTACCCCGGCCGGAAGCCCGATTGATACGGATTGTTTTGGCAAAAGTTTTGTCTGTATCTATTAATTCAAGCCATGATTAGTAAAGAAAACTCAGAATATTGACTAACAATATCACTTGTTTGTGTGGCCCAGTTTCTAGAATGCCACGGCCCGGTTGCTGGTCCATGGACCAGGGGTGGAGACCTCTGGCTTAGAGCTATTCTGTTTCTTTTCTAGGTTTAAAGAACCTCAAGTGGCAACTGAGAAGAAATAATCCTTGCTAATATTAGTAAACACATTTTCTGCATACAGAAGAATCCATTATTGAGGGCTGTGAAATCAAATATCTTCATGTTGGAATGCCCAGAAACACTGGCTTGATCAAGAAAACAATCTGTGTAATTAAAGCATACCTTGTCCCCAGCAAATATTCTTGAAGAGAATTGAGACCTAGATTCATCCAGAACAAACAGCATATGAACAAATGTACTTTATTTTAACAACTGATAAACTATTTGGATAATTTATAAATCACTTTATTTACAGATTTTATTCTCTTAAAGTACATCTCAAAATAACAAAGGTATTTACATTGGTGTAAAGAGACTATACTGTTTTATTTTACATTTCAAAAGTACATGAACCTTAACACCCTGTATTCTACCAAGCCGTACTACACAAAGAAGTGCGTACATTGGCTGAAATTGGCCTGGAAACCTATGAATAAGTTACTTACATAAACACACAGGCAGAAACAGTATCTGCACAGCACAGTATGCAAGGAAGAATAGTTTCTCCAAGACAACTCTGCAGATGTTCAGCAAAGGCTCTCGCAAAACGTTTATTTACTGCAATGTGTTATAATGTATCTCTTTATCCATGAGATTTTAAATTAATTCAGATGAGTTTTGCTTGTTTATATTGACAATGTACAATTTACAAAGAATTACTTTACAACGGTCAAAACTGTTTTTGCTGCTGGAACGTAAGTCAATCAATTCTGATTAAATAACAAACTTGCTTGAAAAAAAAAGGCTTTACTGTGCAGTGACTTCAAAGGTCTCTGAATGCTGTGCTATGGTATTTCTTTAGTGAATACACACTTTTATTCAAGTATTGCAAAAAATGCTAAGGCCACGTTTTTTTTTAAAGATCATCCATTTGTCCTCCTCCCCCTTGCCAAACAGGCCATAAAACCTTGCTGTTAAATTTTCTGAAATACTGGAGCACTGAAAGGCGACAGTTTACAATCCATGGAACTACTGTCCTATTCAAGCCTCCCTTTGAAGTAAATGATTATACAATAGCACATAAAATAGTCTTTTTGGTGATGTTTTGGCATTTAAATTGAGCTTTAATAGGACATCTTTAGAATTTTATCTTAAATCTACAGGTCAGGAACAGAGCCACAAAGATTGTTGCTCTTTATATTTGCATACATTTTGTGGTAAGCAATTTTCCTCAAAAATTCATTTTAATGTTTAATGAATTAAAATTCATTTTAATATAGAATAAAAGAGCACCAACAGTCTATATTTTCTAGCTGCTCTCTCCATATATATATATATTATTGTCAGCATTTTTCTCTAAAGTTAATTCTGATGGCTGGGCATAATATAATTTCATATATTCAGGATATACTCTCTGAGACATTAGTGATTCTTTATCATAATTAAACTCCTCTATGCTGCTTAAGTCCATTCTAAACTCTGATGGGAAAAGGATAACTTTCCAAAGGATTCACTGGGCACTATGTATAAATTCACTTTCACATTTAGTATACACAATGATCATGTCTGTATTTGCATGCAAATAAAAAAAAGGGGGGGAATGACACTCAGGTATGTGATTTCATGAATCTGTAGGTGACAACAGCATGATGTTTATACACACATAGGATTTTTCAAAGTGAGCTAGAGGTATTATAGTGAATCCCCAAAAATGTTTTTAGATGTTTTCCAGAGTAGCTACCTGGCTCTCCAATCTCACTTACAGGAATAATTAAGCACTGTAGAAAATTATAAGAGTCAGTAGGTTGTTTCTGCAAGATGGTGCAAAAGTTGAATCTGGTAGCCAGAATCACTGAAATAAACAGGTATTTGAGCTCAAGTCTCCAGCCCTTTTTATGATAGAGCACCTCAGTATAACCCCTCCCTAGCAGGGGAAAAAACCATAGAGGCATCAATATTTGGGGTCATCTGGATAGAGGCAGCAGAAAGGGGATTTGGGGAAGAAGAACACATCCTTAATATGTCAGTGAAATGAACAAAAGGTTGCCCAGAACAGCTATTTAAGGCAAGTCGCTATGCACTCTTTTTCTCCTCTTTCCTCAAGTTTCTCACCCACTCTATTCAATTGCAAGATGTGATTAGAATAATTACACTTGAGCCAAAAGGGAATTTCCTTCTCAAGAATCCCAGTGTTAACAGCCCTTAAGGGCCTACACCATACCAGCCTGATACCATACTAGAAACTGTGCAGCTTTGGTAACATGCAGTTCAGTCGTTAGGTCAATTTAGCTGAAACTTAGTTGCATGTAGTGAGCAGTCAGAAGTATTTTTAAGGATAAAGTGAATTCCCAGAACTATGCCACATACAGTTGTGGGACAGAAGAAAAATGCCATATAAGGCCTGAATGGGTTGCCCTTTCTGGTATATATGGACCTGGTGAGGCAATATTGAAGACCATTCCTTCACAGCCAAAATTGTCGCTAGAATGTTCCTGGATTCATGCTCAAGTAATTGTTGCCTTGCAAAAAATGTTATAATAGCTACAGTTCTCTCAGTTTAAATCTATACCATATGTTGGCCCCGTTCCTCTAGATTTGGTTGCAGTGAAACCTTTACACTGCTATGGATCACAGCAACAAATCTGAGTTAAGCAATATATTGTATACATTATTCTATTGCTTTAATCACCTTGGGCATGTCAACATTCTGTTTGATCAATAGTTATCAGTTTAAGTTGATGACTTCCCCCATCCTCTTTGCTTGGATATTCCCTTGATTCTCATAATTTAGCTATGTAGGTAGGGCAAGACATGGATGACCCCAAAATGGCAAAACCTAAAACTGTTAGAAAATGGCCTCATTTGTTTCAAAACAGAGAAAAAAACAGTAACTTTGCTTAGGAATTAAATATGCATTAAAAACATTCTGAGGTTCAGTATGAAAAGTACTTAACTCATAGCAGCTTGCTCCACCAGATTTGTTTAAAATTGGCATTTACGTGCTACTAAAGTCTATGTCCTAGTTATTCTGTCTTTTGTTCCTTTAGCCCATTTAGGTATAATTAATCATCCCAAGTTTACAAATGTGATTCTGTCAATCTACCTATGAGCAGTTCTGATGGTATGCCAACAACGTTTTTTCATATTTTCTGGTTAAAAGGAGCTATCTTGGTTGTGTGTTACTGTGCAAACAGCAAACAAATAAAAAAAGTTTCAAAAGAGATCCACAAGAGAGTACTTGCAGACATATACTGACTGGAAGACCAAGAAACTAAAGATGAAAGGAAAAAGGGCATAAATAGGCGCATAGAGTCTTTGGAATGCCTCCTCCTATGCTTTGGAACGCTGTCTCTGCTGGGATAGATTAACAGATTTTGAATCCACTCTGATTCAATATTTCCTCAAGTAATCCAGATTTCAAATTAAGGCATCAGTAGTCAAGCCTACATTATTTTGTATTCCCTGGAGAAAACTTTGGGGGTGGGAGAGGAGGCATGGAGGCAGTATAAGCCACACTGGGTTTGACAGTGGCCCACTCTAACAGTCATGGAAATCTTGGCAAAAGGGCTTTTGACATCCTGTTTTCCTTTCCAAGTACATTAGTTTGATATAACATGTGCCTCTTCACAATCCGTTTCTACCCCACAGAGGAGAAAAAAAAACATGCATTTGGATCTTTGTTGACTCTCATCTCTGATGCATTTCTTGCACATAGTATGATACCTCATTTTTATGAGACAGATGCATTCCTAATGTACAGATATTCTGACGTTTTAAATCCTGTAATAGTGCATTCATAGAGCACTCAACAATTATTTTTAGGAGTTATAAAATAAGTTATAACAAATGTCATAAGCATAAAAAAATCAGGTCCAGAGTCAAGCACTGAGTATCACTCTCTTTGGTACATACACTCCTAACCCTAGCTAGTTCAAGTAATGGTTTCACCAGTAGATTACAGTAAGGTGGTAAACAAGGGAGGAATCAAAGGGATCAATGGCCCACATTATGTAAGCATTTTTTCCTATCTCTCACATATTAAAATCCTGAGAGAATCCTGAGTACCATTTACTTAGGAGCAGCTGGTGGTTCACTGAGGAAAAAACAAATATAGTGGAAAAGTAGAAAAAAGTATCTCAGATTAACTGTTTAAGAAATGGAAATAAAAATTTAGTTGAAAAAAGGAGGCATTACTCCTCAGATCCTCGTGCATTAATCCAATGACAGAAGATCCACAATGAGACAAAAAGATTAAAATTACATAAGAGTGAGGAGCAGATACTTGGTTGGACTGACATATACATTGTTAAGTCAGAAAACAGTTATAAATTACACATAAAACAAAGTAGAGCAGTTATTAAAATGAAGAATGTTTACTAGTAACTTGAGTTTCCATCGTTGGGTTCTTGGTGCTCCATCCCAACCATTTGCAAACTGCCAATATTGAAAGAACCAAATGCCATGTATTATTGTACATACTGAATTGGCAAAAGCATATTGGGGGAGGGGGAGCATTTCTGGAACAAATCCAGTGTAGGAGATCCAAAGGCAGCACAGGAAGAGGAGACGTCGTATCACTTATCAGCCAATCAATTTTGAAAAAAAAAATATGGTTTGATGTTAGACAAACATTTTCTGTTTTTCAAAGATCTGATTGAGGAGATCAATAGTGTCTCTAATTAAGGCCTCAAAAATCCCATCTGCTAGCTGCATCTTCACATACAGCTCATCTTCATCATAGTTCACCCACTGAGCCTCTTCTTCATGCAATTCTTGAACCTTAGAATTAGAAAGGGGAGGAAGAAAAGTCACCGCTATTAATATACTACTCTGTAAACATATATCATAAAAAGTATTATTGTAAATCCATCTAAACATCATTATATAAAAGCTACAGATTTTCAACAACTCACAGGAAAGAAAATGAATAATAAGTCCTAGATATATTTCAATTAAAACAAAAATGTAAAAATAGGATGATATCACTATTTATGAGGTCACAAAGAGTCAACACTAACTTGCTGGCAATCTGTCAGTCAGTCAGTCAGTCAGTCAGTCNNNNAGTCAGTCAGTCAGTCAGTCAATCAATCAATCAATCACCATCACTTATCAATGATTCTGGCCACTCCAGTAAGCCAGGCTTTGGTGTGACTCATATTCCACTGAAATTACTCATGTTACTTCTTATTAACTTTAAACCTATTCATGCTTAACAATAGTGTCAGAGTTATTAAATAGTTACATATGCATTAAGGTTATGGAGTAAAAATTTCCCTATGCTCAAGCTATCTCTAAAAGTAGCCAATTTGCTATAAAATATTTTTGAAAAAAAGTTTAAGCTAGCTTTAGATGGTTATATACAGCTAGATATACTGTGTACATCCATCACTCTATTTACTTATGGGTAAGCAACATTGTACAGAAAAAGAATAAGAAATTAAAGGCATGAGATACATAAAAAAGGAAAGATACTAAAGTTAATTTATATCAACCATTCATTACTTTTCCATACCTTCCTTGTTTCCACAATGTCTGTATTCTGCCTTTTATACTTTTTGCCTGTGTTTTTCAAGAACTTATCAACTCCAGGCAGCCATTATTTTCTCACCCCTCTCCTTCCTCTCAACCCATTAATTTTTCCTTCATATATTTATTTTGCAATTTTATTTTTATCCTCAATGTACATTTTATAATGATCACTCATTTTTGTTTTCAGTCTACATTTCCCAAACAGCTATACATTCTTAACCTTATATTTTGCTTTATCATGAATACTTAAATACCCAATTCCTAAGAAATGAAACATACCTTTGCTTTTTTACTTTAGTCAACTCTTATTTTCACTTTAGAAAGTGATTCGAAGCACCTTTCCACTGACATTTATTCTTTACAATAGACCAAATACTACCCATGACCTTTCTATCAGCAATTGCACATCTTGAACTTTCTCCATCTATTTTCCCATCTGTAATAAACATTTCCCAAAAAGCATGCCTTCATCTTTTTGCTTATTTCTTTTTGCCATTTATGAATAATCTGCAATCATTCACTCAATTTTTG
Source organism: Ophiophagus hannah (assembly GCA_000516915.1). Classification (NCBI taxonomy): domain Eukaryota; kingdom Metazoa; phylum Chordata; class Lepidosauria; order Squamata; family Elapidae; genus Ophiophagus; species Ophiophagus hannah. The sequence goes on from AZIM01000632.1 coordinate 193,480, forward strand.
TGCTAAAAACAGCTATCACTTTCTTGTTGTATCTGCTGAAAATCATTTGGGTTCTCAACCAACAATAAGGCACCATTTTTTCCAGAGGTATGCACATATGTAGGTTATGAAACAACATCTCTTATATCACAAGCATATTTCGGTATCTATAAATACATTAAACAACCAAATAGCCTACTGTAGAGTGAGTTGGTTCTGATTGAAGTGGCCTATATACCCTAATAAATAATAACAATAAAAATCCTTATTCTGCTTAAAGATCTAAATTTGGAAATGTGTAATTTTACTTGACATTTATCCATAGTTTATATGGATGCATACACACAAGGAAAATGTGGTTCTTCAAAAGCATACATTTAATTTGCCTGATAGTCTACAATTCTTCTGCTTAGGAGGGCTGAAACCAAATCTGGGAAAGAAGAACAAGCTAATATGTAAACAACATTAGATCTAACCCATTTTTTCAAACCATGCAGATTGCTAGGTATTTATGCCTGACTATAATGCATAATTGAAAAAATAATTACTAACCAATATGTGATCCACTCTATCCTTTTTTTTCCGTCCAAATTTCATCATTTTCTGCCAGTCTGTTTTATTATTTGATTCCTTTCTCAAATTTAAGAGCTTTAAAACCTCAGCTGTTATAAAGACCTTGGATAAAGGAGAAATAAAAAAATAATGAAAGCTAACTAAATACATTTTCTCTAGTTGCAACATCAATTCTACAAGCAGCTTTCAGGGAGACGATTTCTAGTGAGGTCACAGACATGGCATATATGCAACAGAAAACACATTGTATGGCTAGGTAATTACAACTATAGTAAAGCAACTTGGTAACTAACTCTAGAAATATCCATAAAGTTCATTATGAATTATGACACTGATTCAACTATTGTACATTCCAGAATACAGATAAAAGCAGCATCAGGCATTCTTTGGAACTATCTCCACTCCTTGACTCATTAATCCAGATATAGCTATTATTAGTTGCTGTACTGGAAAAGTTTTAATTCTTTATATATTGGTTATCATTCATTGTATTTTTTAAAAAAATATTGCATGCTAGATGTAAGCCATCTTGGATGGATTTGTAACTGGAACAGTGTAAAATATTGACAGTTAAAGCCTTTATTATTTTAGTTTTAAGAAATAGAAGCATTCATCCACATCCTGTTTCAAACTAATGTTTAAATGAAATCAGCAATACAGTAAGAAGAAACTATAGTGGAAAAATGAGAGATAGTATCATATGTACCACTCATCTTGGAACATGATTGATGGTGCAAGAAAATTATTTTTCAAATAAAAATGCATAATAAACTTCCACCAGACTTCCCATTCTACCTCAAGTTCTAGATCAGTGGTTCTCAGCATGAACTGGGGACTCCTGGGAGAGCCCAAGACCCTTTCAGAGAGTCCATGAACACAACGCTTTTAAAATTTCTCAGTTTTAAACCTTAATACAGTAAATATTCATAAATATAACCCATGTAAACCAAAGGTCTTTGGAGCCCTCAATCATTTTTAAGAATGTAACGACGTCCTGAGACAAAAACATCTGAGAACTGCTATCTAGATGAACTGTTCTTTATTTCTATAAATATATTTAAAATTCAAGCTATTAATCTTATTCCTACTTTTATTTCTTCAAGATCACTTGGATCTTTTACTCGTCGAAAGTAACCAGAAATGATCCTGCTGGGTTTCATCCACGATGGCTGATTCAAATTTGGATCTTCTGCAAAGATTTCTTCAAAAATCTCTCTTGTTAAATCAAACACAGCCTTGATAAAAATAAAATAAAAAACACTGTATTACCATTGTATATTATAATACTGTATCATTTTTCAAAGAACCAAACAAAAATATTTATGAAAGTATTTATGTTGAATATTTGCTATGCAGCAAGTGGAATATAATTTTGTTTAATTATTGCATTCTTGGGGCCAAGATTTTTCCTGTTTTTATCACTTTTGAAAAATGCCTCCATAACCTCTTTTCTTACACTTCATTGTATCTGTCTTCCACAAACACACCACACACTTATTTTATATTGCATTCTATCACTGAGTCCAAAATAGCATTCCTTCTTCTTCTCTTTTTTTAACAGATTCGGGACTCCTTTGGTACACTTTCTCTATTTTTATACATTTCACAATAATCTGAGATAACTGCCATACCTTTTTGTAGATTTGTTTACTAATGGTTTCAATGTCATCATTTTGGGGGGATTCATTCATGTCTCTGGGGTTACTGAGGGCCTGAAGATCATGCCCCAACTCTTTGCATTTCCATAGCTTCTCGGCTGCTGCATGCACCAATTCCTCCACTTCTTCTGCAACATATGGTGCAGCCAAAGGTTCTTCACATGGCTTTGGGGACACTTTGGGCAGTTCTATCTTAGGTAATACTGCTGATTCTTCAGCTTGGTTTTGAGGGAGCTTATGTGAACTCAAGCCAAAATCTTCATCAAACCAATCTTGGTCATCTCCTAACACATTCAGAAACTCCCGGCTAAGTTCCAGTTCTGCCAGCCTCTTGGCAAGTTCTTCCTGTCCACTGGCACCAAATACAGGGCTTTCCTAAATAATAAGAAAGTGGTTTATTACTTAGTACCTTAAGTATTTCCTGCACTATATTCCTGATTTTGATATGCGTTATCCATGAATGCTTTAAAATTTAACGATATATAGTCATATTTTCAGTTGTTAGATTCTTTTTTGTTCTTAGGGTGCAAGAAAGTGTTGTGAACTATGGCAAGTCTGATTTGAATGTGCCAGTGTAGAAACACTGATTAAAAACAAAGGTGATTAAAGATAAACAAAAATGTGAAACACAAACATCTGTTGTTAAGACACAGCTTATTAATAAGCCACAGCCTGTCAAACTTTGTAACTGAAACATTACTCTAGTCTTACTTATCTTAATTATTAACTATACTTACTGGTCTGGGACACATATCTGGGGAAGATACTTCTTCTCCATCATCCAATTCTGATACCACTAAAAACCTCTGCTGTTCATTAATTGCCAAGTTATTTTCTTGGACAGCACCGAGTTCTTGATTGCTAAAATGGATCTTCTCGTTCCTTGCCTTTTTGATTTGCTGAAATTGACTGACTGTGTCTTTCACAAAACCTTGCAGGAGACTGTCAGCCAATAAACCAACTCTTTCCTCTCGATCTAGTAGATCTTCCTTTTCTTGGGATGGGACTTTAAGTTGGGCTTCTAGTTGGCTTCTTTCTTTTGTCAACAAGTCCAGAAGTGGCGTTGCAGATTTTTCCAGATTACTGGGAGAAAATTTGTTTTCTGTTTGCTCTTGCCACACAGACCACTGCTTCCATTTCTCAGGAAAGTTGCTGTCCAAATCCCCTCCAACTTCAATAGCAGAATCTTCTTTGTGGATATTAGAAATGGCAGGAGGTAACATACCATTATCATTTTTAGAGGATTTGGGAGAGTCAAAGCCACTGGTTTCTTGATCAAACCCGTCAACAGTACTAATAACTACCAGACAGTCACTTGGTTTATTGAATTTTACATAATCTCCAGTTCCAATTGAGCCTTTTAAGGCAGATGATTCTCTTGGAGATTTCTCATTTGTATTTCTTTTATTCTTTTCTTTTTCAAGAGTGTCTAAGCCTTCCTGATTTGTTTTGTGTTGATTATCTTGTTCATGCTTAAAGAAAGAATTTTCATTTGAATCTAAGTCATTACCAAAACCTTTTGAAAAAAGAGATATTTTTTGTGGAGGGGCAAAAATACCATGTTTTTCTTTACAATCAAAATATTGAATACCATTGTAAGAGCCATTATTGTTTCCTTCTGGTTCATCCAATTCTACACCAGCCCAAAAACCTTTATCAAACTTTGTCCAACCTTTAAATTTCAGTGTTCCAGGGTAGACATTACTCACAAGAACTCGGTCACCGATGCTGAAACCTAGCAAAATATCTTCTTGCTTTTCTGATGACGCCTTCAAACTGGAAGCCCAACATAAATCATCGTCATCAAATGGTTCTTTCTCCACATCACCACATTCTTTATTTTTCACAAATTCTGTTGGTGACTTGAGTTCTAACAATCTTTCTGACTGAATGCTATCAGCTACAGATAAAGATTTTTCACTGAGACATTCACTTATTTCATCCTCACTTCCAAAACCAGGGGATTCACTCCTAGGAGGCCTTGTGTACAAGGAGTTCTCTCCCTGTGATCCTGTATCTTGTCTGAAAGATAATGTAGGTGCTTGAAAAATATCTCTTTGATATTCAGTAAGAACTATCTCACTTTTTGATATATCTGTTCCTAAGGAAGACTCTTCAAAATCACTAGAATATGATTGCTCTTCGCAAATGGAAATCTGTTCTGAAACAGATTTGACTGATGTAATACTTTCATCATCATTGAACCTTTCACTTGGCATCTCCTTGATTTCCTGCACACTTATACATTCCAAGACAAACTGATTCTTTTCCAACAGCTCAGTCTCTGGAGGGACCTCTCTCTTTAAAGGAACTGAATTGTTTTGATTTAAATCAAAAACTGAGGCATTGGATATTTCATAAGCCTGGGAGGCTATTTCAACCTCTAATTCTTTTGATTCTGCTGTCTCTTCAACTATAGATCTGGTAGTGGGAGAGTCATAACTCACTGCATCTTCAGACTTATTCAGTGATATGGGAGATATTTTGCTCGTGTTTCCTAAGTCTTTGAGAATAGCTGATGGGAGTAAACTATCCAAATCGTTGGATTCTGCTGTAGATTTTCTTAGGATTTTGAGGACTGTGGATGCTGTATGAGATTGCTTCTCTGTCTGAATCTCTGCTTCTGTGAATTTCATGGTGTTTACAGACACAGATTGTTCAGAATGTGGCACAGCATCTTAAGAGAATAAAACAAAATCAAACACACATACTTAAAACAATTGTGCACTCTTATTTATTTATTTATTTATATTTTTATTGGACTTATATGCCGCCCTCTNTCCCAAAAGGGACTCAGGGTGGCTTACAAAATAAAATCACACAAACACAAAAATCTCCACAATTTAAAAAGAAATTAAACATCAGNAGATCAGGGGCCAAACGTAGCTCCAGGGGAAGTTGATTTCATAGGGTGGGTGCTCCCCACCCTATGGAATCAACTTTAGCATTATTAAAGAAGTAAAAAATATGGGTGTAATAGGAAAAAACTGAAATTCTTACTAGAGAATGCTAACCGGTCCTATTAAATAGTATGAATATTCCAGTTTACATATAAATGGCTAAAGTATAACTTAAACACAATATTCCAATCAAATTTATAATCAATAAAACTTCATACATGCTTTGATTCTACTATGAATTAGAATTAACAGACCCCAAAATATATCCAAAGGTTTTTAAACTGTATAAATGTTCCCTTTAAATTTCTTGTACAATAAACCAGGTGATTGTTCTGAGATTTGATCTTTCCTTCCTTGTCTGATACTTTGCTAAGCTTAAATGTTTATTAAAAGAATTCTAGAATGAAGAAGTATGAACAGAGAGACACATAGTGAACACAATAAATTAACTAATGTTACTCTGAATCCCCATGTTGTTTCTTTCTAATACATTTTTAGAATTTATACTGAATATGAAATAATTCAACAGATTCTTACTTATTGCAATACTATGGGAAAAAGTTCTCATTTTTTTTAAAAAAAGGATTAATTAAAAATAATAATAAAATCTATTAAATTCACTTGCTTGTTTTTCAATTATATATTTTTTTAAAAGCATACTTTTAGTTGAAATTATTTTAACCACATTAGGTCTATGAAGATAACGTGTATAATTTTAATTTTAAACAAATTTCCAAGATACATACCAATATGTTCTGCAATAGATTCCAAAGATCCTCTAGAACGTTCAGAATCAGTGAGTGATTTCCAACTTTTGGATGTTTCAGACCTAAAAAGAAGTTTTGAATAGATCACTCACACATGTACTTAAAGATATTTTAAACATTCTGAAAATATTGTACACTGCACAGAATTAACAAAATAAAACAAGGAGAAAACATAACATTCTTTAAAAAAAAATCCAATATTTAATTCAGAGATTTGAATGTTGCAATCCCCCCCAAATAGTTATAACTGCCACCCCAAAGGAAGGTATGGCATTGGGAACTAGAGCTAATAGGATTTTGTTTACAGTTCTTTCTCAATCTGAGATTGGTTACCATATCAGAAAACTGATTAATTTTAAGTCCCGCTGACTTAAGTCCTGTTGACTCCTTGGCAGTGAATAGCAAAATATCTGTCAATGAGAATGTGATCCTGAGAAATCATATTGACCTGGCAAGTATTGCTAAAATTGGATTTGGAAAGGAAAAACATATCCAACTTATTCAAGTTATTTGCAGCAACACAGGATTGATGGGCAAAGAAGTAATCTCTGCAAATTTTTTAAAAATTTAATTATAAAATTTATTGGCCTCCCATATTACCATAAGGTAACTCTGAGTGGTTACAGACAAAAAAAAAACCATTTACATTAAAACCTGAATAAATTAAAACCACAGATTAAAATCAAGGACACACGGAGAGGGAGGCAACAGAATGGGTTACTCAATCAACCACATCCATTGCTTTTCCCCACATTGGGACCCCAGGCCAACTGGCAGAGCCAGGTCTTTAGGCCCTTACAAAAGGATAGGAGAGCTGGGGACAACCTCACATCAGTGAGGTTGAAGTAAGATGTTACAGCGGCAGGAGCAACAGCAGAGAAGGCCCTTCTCCTGGACCTGCTAGAATAATTGGACTGACAGGACCCGCAGCATGCCAGCACAAGTGGAACTGGCCAATCCCAGCGGGGTTAGATAGTCCCTCAAGTAACCTGGATCCATACCATTAAGAGTTTTAAAGGTGATCACCAGCACATTGTATTGTACCTGGAAGCAGACCAGCAGCCAATGAAGCTTGCGGAGCAGTGGTGTTACAGGGGCCATTTTTGGGGCCACCAAACTGCTTGTACTACTGTATTCTGCACCAACTGTACCTCTGAATGCTCTTCAAGGGTAGCCTCATGTAGAGCACATTACAATAGTCCAACCATGAGATGACTAGGGACTGAATGATAATAATCTATACTTTCCAAATTTTCATACAATAATACTTGGCATTACTCTCATAAATAAATTAGTGGCAGCCTCTGCAGTAAACTGCAATGGTATCGGACTGTTGACAGGAAATGATAACATCTCATATAGATACTGCTTTTATGTAGTTGCATCCCAGTGTCTAACATGTCAAGATTTTTCTTTTTTTAGCATGAGCTTTGGGCATGATTTTGAATACTACAGTCTAGGGCATGATTTTGTCCATTTTACTGCAGTGTTAAAATATTTATTTTGATAATTTTTTTCTTTATAACTATATTAATGAATAAGTGTTAAGGATTATTAATTAAACCACTATTAATTTATAATACTCTCTTTCCTCTGGAACATGTTTTTCTATATACAAAATTATATACCAAAAATTACTTGGTGTCTCTTTTTAATATGAATTCATCCAAATATTTCTTTTGATCAGCATCTCAGATTCTTAAATATGCATGCAGATAAGATAGTTTTCTCTCTTTGAAAGAGATACAAACTTTTTCTAGACTGCTAAAGGCGTACATTTAGAAAGGCCATCATGCATTAACTTTAAGCAGTTACTTTACCTATGAAGTGGTGGGGGTTTGAGTTTTGGTTTCTCAGTAACTGAGGATGGAGTTTTGATTTGAGGTTTAGCTATTGGTGTTGTCTCAAAATCCTCATTCAATTCTTCTTCCGTTTTCTTGATGAATTCATCATAAGTCTAATGATGTAAAAATAAGGTATTAGGAAGACCTGAATATTATCTTATTCTTTATTAAATTTGTTTTCAAGTGTTAATCTTACTGAAAATTGAAATTTGGAACTGTGTGTGTTTGCTTGTGTAAGATATACAAATGTTTTATGGTTATTATATAATTTAACCTATGAAGATATTTTTATTTTGTTTTTGATCAATATTGTTATATTACTATCAGTATCAAAGCAAACTCAAAAGGAAAAAATATTCATAGAAAATGAGGCAAAAGAAAACATGGGAATATCAATATGTAACAGATACACACTTTCTATTTAACATTTCTTTCAAATTAATTCTTACCTCTAACTGTTTGATCAAACTTGCCTCTTGAGCTTTAAGTTTCTCTTTGAGCCTCTTCTTCTGTTCTTTTTTCAGTCTATAAACAACAGACTTTTTTTTCCGCACTTCATTTTTCAGAGCCCAGATTCGACTTTCAATGTCACTTTGATCAGATGTAGTTTCTAAAAAAGAAAAATATATAGTTTCAAAAAAAAATTATATTTGCATGCTAGAACAGCCACATAAACCCATTTTACCTAATCACTGTTAAGAATCCAATCTCAACCATAATTGCAATAAAATTATATCTTCTTTATTAAAAACAGAACTAAAACAGAACTTCTAAATTTAAGTGACATGTAAACTAAAGTGATAAAAATGATTTGTTCCTTTTACCCATTCCTATCCTTTCTCTGTAATCTTTCTGATGAGGGGCCTTGCCTTTTTCATTTCCCAAATCGAAAATTGGTGGAAAATTGCAAATATGTTATATTTAATGCTGTAATCTACATAGAATTCAAGCTCCATCAATTCCAATGGAAAACTGAGACTCATTAAAAATAATTTAAAAATGATAAAAAAGGAAGTTGAAGCTGTAATACTTACCTGATTGGGTCATGGATAAAGACTCATCAGACCAACTATATGAGATATCCTGCGATTTTGTAGATGACAGCTGCTTTCCTCCAGACTTCTGTGTTTGTTTATTTAACTCTTGCTTTGATAGAGATGTACTGCTTTTGCAAGGAGACTATGTCAAGATGAAAAAAAGAGTAAATAAGGAATATATATTACACACACACACACACACACACACACACCTCACACTAATTACAAGCATGGACTTATTTATAATTTATACTAATTACAAGCATGAACTTATTTTGATTTCTGTCTTCTCAAGCAGAGGAGGCCAACTAATTAGGGAAATCTTGGATACTGGACAGAAAATGGCAAGCCTCTGATGCCCTCTCAGATACCAAGCAAGGATTTCAAAATGATGCTTGTCTATGTCATATGCTGCTAGAGGGAGAGACTTTCTGGATTTCTGGTTTTTCAAGATATCAGTTTAATCCTGTTACGTCTAGGACTGAACATATGTCTGTGTTCTTTCTTTTTTTAAAAAAGGTTGTACAGAACGACAAGAATCATTCCTGGAGAATCTTTTCTACGGCTGGAAATAGTTAATATATATCTGATAATATTTCCCATATTCTAATCATATGCTTGCAGTTCTGGAGTGGAAAGAATTTCTCCCCTGGAATTGTTCCAAAATCAAAGCTATGGGCCTTTTCTCCAGTACTCTTTAATCAGGGACACAATGGCTCAGCAGTTAAAGATGCTGAGCTTGTCAGCTGGAGCTGACAACCAGGGTTAGAGACCTGAGCACTGTGCAATGAGGTGAGCTCCTGCCCACCTAGCAGCTTGAAAGCCTGCAAATATGAGTGGATTAATAAGTACCACTTTGGTAGGAAGGTAACAGTGTTCTGTGTGCCTTTGGCATATAGCCACGCTGGCCACATGAACACGGAAAATGTCTTTGAACAAAATATGGCTTCCTCGGCTAAGAAATAGAGATGAACACTATGCCCTAGAGTCAGTCATGACTAGACAGGAAAATTCAGATTAAATTCCCTTTAATCTGAAAAACACCTTGACTACATGCCCAGAAAAACTGATACATTCATTTAGTGACCGTTCAAGGATACAATAACACTGAAAGAAGTGACATATGACCTATTTTCACATGACTGCTGCAGCATCTCCATGGTCACATGATCAAAATTTATGTGCTTGGCAACTGGCAAGCATTTGTAACAGATTCACTGTCCTAGGGTCATGTGATTACCATTTGTAATCATTCCAGCTGGCTTATGACAATCAAAGTGTATAGGGGAAGTCAAATTCACTCAACAACTGTATGATTCACTTAATAACTGCAGTGATTATCTTAATAATGGGGGGGGGAATAGTAAAATACAGCATAATTCACTTAACAATTGCCTTGCTTAGCAACGGAAATATTGGGTTCAATTGTAGTCTTAAGTTGTGGATTACTTATAGTTTCATTTCATCTATACTTAAAACACTGTTATGTTTTGAACTAGATCTAAGATGACCTGAAGAAAACTGAAATACAAAGAAATAAATAAAATGAAGGCAAAAAATATAAAATAATAAGAAAATCATAGAGAAAAGGTATTGAATAGATGAAGTTCTTGAAAAGTGAAGAAAATGGGGGGAAATAAAGAAAAGTTTAAGCTAAAGAGAAGGTAGGCAAAAGGTTTGGAGTTTTATTTCTGCATGGGGGATTAAGGAGCAAAACGGGTACTGTAAGTCTTGGGTCTCTTTTAGGCATTCAGTTTTACCTGTTAAAAAACCTGAACCTCTGTCGCAAGTTGGGCCCTGTCCCTACCCATTTTTCAAATACAGCCCTGAAATGCCAATTTGACACTTGAAGATAATTTTCTGTGCTCCTTGAATAAAGTTTTGAATATTAAAATGCCTGAAAGTTATCCTTGGGATCCTCAATTTCACACTTAAGATTACTACCATCTGCTTAAGAAGATTGTCATGGGTAGTAAATCAACAAAATGTCAAGTTCTCTCACATTCTCATTTAAAAATTGACCTCCAGTAGCTCTTTCCTAATAGTACTCACAACACTTCAAGACTGTGGCCCTAAAATCTGAAGTCAAACTATGGAAACAATTTTTTTGCTTTTTTTGTAAAAAGGGCAGAAAACAATAAAATAGTATTTATGCATCTGATAGCACTAACACTTAGATTTATATACCACTCTATGGTGTTTTACAGAACTTTCTGACTGATTTACAAATATCAGCATGTTGCCCCCAACAATCTAGGTCCTCATTTTACTGATCTCGGAAGGATGGAAGGCTGAATCAACCTTGAGCTGCTCAGGATTGAACTCCTGGCAGTGCGCACAGTCAGCCTTCAATACTGCATTCTAACCATTGTGCCAGATGTATTAACCCTTTTTACTAAAAAGAAAAAAAGGGGGGGGAAAGGGGAAAAAAAAACCTTTCCCCAAATATAAAGAAGTGCTAAAATCTAGCTCTTCAGAGACATTATTATGGGTATTTCTCAACTTATGACTATTTGTTTGACCCTTACAATTGTTGCAGCATCTCCACAGATGTTCATGATTTGGGCGTTTGGTAACTGACATGTATATACAATGGTTTTAGAGTGATCATCATTTTCAACCTTCACAGGAGGCTTCTGACAAGCAAAGTCAATGGGGGAAGCCAAATTCATTTAGTGACTGTATGATTTGCTTAATGACCTTGGCAAAAATGTATGACTCATTTAATAACATCATTGTTTAATGATGGAAGTTCTGGTGCCAAGTCTGGTCATAAGTCAAAGACCATCTGTAAGCCTCTTCAACAGGGTTTCAGAGGCTGAAAAAATAGTTTAGGGTGATCCCACTCACAAAATGTTGTCTACTCCTGCTAGTGACAAAAGTCACCACCTTTTCATCCTTTTAGTCAGGTTTAGTGCTGTATAAGAAATAATTTCATCTCCTTTATCCATCCAGTCTTAAATAATATAGATTATGTAACATGGTATTTGGAGATTAGGTCACCTTTCCTATTTACCTCACATTAGATAGCAACACCCAATCAACAGAGAAAAACTCCAGTTTAGCCCTCATTCAGTGAAGCTGAGAAGTAAACTAGAAAAAGTGTGACTTGTGATTGCATCTCTTCCACCTTTTAACAGCATATTTTATACATTTTTAACAAAATTAGCATGTTGTGTTACAATAAATATACATTGAACATTACTTTTATGTGTTCTAGAAGTGGCTGGAATTAAGAATAAATACTTCCCCCCCCTTTTTAAAGAAAGGGTATGTTCAGACATTTTATCTGACTTATTTACTAATGTAATATAATATTCAAATTAAGCCTTTAACTTAATTTCAAAGAATGTCAAATGGGTAATCAAATTCACTTACAGGTTTTCCAGGAGAAACAGCAGATTCCAGTTCTTGTGTATAAACTATTTCTTCAGTTACTGTGTGATCTAGGCTTCCACGCTCGCCTTGAATCTCAGAAACCTTTGATGGAATGGACTCAACAACTAGATTGCTCAATTCTTCTGGGACTGAGCTTTCACTATTTAGACGAGAACAAGGTGGCATTGAAGAGTCTTCTTCACTGGCTGTCTCTGAGAGAGAAAAAATGGAAAATGATCAATTGTTCAAAAACTCTCAGTACTTCACTGACAAACTTTTAAAAAAATTTTGATACAGGCTTAGAGTCATACTAAAAATTAAGAACACATAACTGAAATTTTTGACTTTTTAAACGTATTTTAACATACAGTATTTCATCTTAATTTCCACAATTGATAAAGGGGATATAACAAATATCATCCACTACTTACATTTTCTAGTCCATTGTATAAATCAAGGGTCTTCAAACTTGGCAGTTTTAAGACTTGTGGACATCAACCCCCAGAATTCCTAGCTAACATGACTGGAGGAAGAATTCTGTGAGTTGAAGTCCACAGGTCTTAAAGCTGTCAAATTTGAAGACCCCGGTATAAATAAACACAAAAGCAAATTTCACCTCTGGAAAAAATAGATACACTCCTACATGCAAATAATTAGAACATTGTTAGAGAATAATTGGGAAGAGCCTGTCTTATTTAAACCTCAGATATTTAGTTTGATTTGCAAGTTTTTTGATGAAGTTTGTGTTTAGATTGAAAGAGTTTTCTGAGGCCTTCAAAATATATTCAGAAAGGTTATACAAGCCCCTGAGATTAGATAGAGATCTCCAAACAACTGGACTTCAATCATTCCACTGCAAAGATGATCATCTAACAGTTGAGGTGTTAAGAAAAAAACTTTGCTTTTTCATATGATCATGTACCAGGATATATTGAAAATTTTAGAGAAACACATTTCTGTATTATTATTTTACCTATTATTCATTTGCTTTTTATATTGAAAATTTATCTCTCTTTTAAGTAGAACTGTTTGACAAAAATACTAAGTCAAAAACAATCAGTTAAAAATGTGCAATATGTATGATGTTTGAATGCAGCTTTTGGAACACAATCAGGTCCCTGAATACATGAAAACTATTTTCTGAAATGTAATCTTACCTTGCACAGGTACTTTTGTTGAACAAAATAACTTGGATAAGCCAAACCTTTTCCACATAATAAGTACATTTCTAATAGCAAAATTTAGAGCAGGGGTCAACAAACCATGGGCCATGGGCCAAATCTGGCCTGCCACTTCTTCCTTTTATAGCCCACAGGCTGAGAAGATGGGCAGATGATTGCTGGAACCAAGCCTCAGCTGAACTCCCACGATGAGGGATGGGAATGAGGATGGAGTGTCCTAGGCAGTAGCAGCAGCCTATCATTGGACCACGCTTTCCAATGGCTGCTCTGCCCATGAAAGCAGAGGTAGGGGAAGGGAATCTGGCCCTTTAAAGAAAAAGTTTGCCAACTTTTAATTAGAGTTCCAACAAGTTAAAGGTTGTAGTTTCTACCTTTCTGATCAGATTTCTGATCTCCTGCTCCTTTTTTATTTGATTTTGTTTTATGCAGCTCTTTTTCCCAAGCAGCTAGTGCTTGTTTTTCTATCTGACGTATCTCTGCTTCTTCTGCATCTAAACGTTGCTTCCATTGCAGCAGCTCCTCTGCATACTGACGCCGCTGCATCAGTTTTTGCTCTCGCTTGGTCAAGAACCTGATGAAGAAACAGGGGAAACTGTTCACTATTGTCCTGAGATATAAATATTTGAACTTGTGTTATGCTGTTTGGTAAAAGTATTTCACTCGTATTGCTGCTGTGAATAAGAATGTGAGCCTGTTTTTTTTTTTTTGTTAAAACTCCCAACTCTGAAAACACACACACACACACACACACNAAACTATAAATGAAGTTCTTAAACTGCCTCTCCTCTTCAAGGAAAAAAAAAGATTTTTTTTTCTAAATATTTAAGCAGCACCACTAGAAAGCAGCATTAAGAATACCAGAATTCTGAAAATCAGTTCTAGATCAATTTAGAAAGCAAGCTTCAGGAGTTATCATTTAGCAATGGAGATTTTATTCATCCTCAAAACTGGGTGTTTTCTAAACCAATATAAAAATCAGGACATACTTCTCAGTAACAACTATAAATTAGAAACCGCATATCAGGCTCTCTCTCTAGGTACCTTCCCCATTATACCCATTATAATGGTTTCCCTTCTCCTAAGCTGTACTGAACGGATTTTCATCCACCTACAGCAATACAATGCTTTCCACTGTTTCATGTGACTTAAGCAACAAAGTAATTATTCTAAAATGGTAAATTACGAACAAGGTATTAAAAATGCAAGTTAATGACAATATAAATATAATCTAACTGGCAAAGCATAGTAAGTTAATATATTACAAATAAACATCGCATATTTATAATAAATATAGTCTGAATCTTTTAAGAAAAAAGAAAAGTGAAAAAAATTTGCAAGTACCTCCCTTTGGCATTTTAATTAATTTTAAATAGTATCTTAAAACGTGCCATCAAAGAAAGTCACATTATCTAATGCTATGGTCTCTAACTGGGACAGAGATTGCAAAAGGAGAATTAAGTGAATTTAAATACGTATGTGTAAATTAATGAATATAGGATTTTCTACCAATCTTTCTAATCATCATCTAATCCTAGGATTGACTAACCCTATATCATTATTCTTAATTTTCAAAGAACTGACCAAGGAAGTTAGTTGAGGGCTAAGACCCTTATGAAGTAAAAGTGATGAATAGTCACCATCCATCCATATCCAATTTAAATGAAACTACCAGTATAATAAGGTTATATGAGGTTAAGACATAGTCAAGTGTACTAGGCCTTTGTATGAGCTCTCTGTTAAAGTCACCACCTGCTACCTTATTTAGTATTCCTAACGAACTACCCATTATGGTCATAAGTTGTGATGGTTGTAAAACAGATCATCATATCACTGGAATCATTTTATAACCCTTTTCAGTTGTAAAGTAAATGCTGTGCTCATTAAGCAAACCCATTGTTTGCTATGGACTGATTTTGCTGAAAACTTGAAGTAAATTGTGAGTTTAGCAAAAATATCCTAAATCAGGGTCATATGATTATGGGGTGCTACAAACAGCTAAAACTGTGGGTTGGTTGCTGAGTGCACACATGTGACTGTGTGGGATGGGGGCTCTTGGGAAATTGGAACCAGGTCGTAAGTACCTTCTGCATGGTCCATTTTAACTTCAGTCAGTTGCTAAGTGACCGTTTGTAAGTTGGCTATATGTAAAACACTATTCACATGCTGATTCTAAACAACATGGTTTCTGTCTAAAACAGAAAGGTTTGCTCATGTAATGATGATGATGATGATTTGAAAATGATTTCTGAGATTGAATATCAGAGCATTATATGTAGCTAAAATTTCTGCCAAATCTAAGCTTTCCATCAGGAGCTATAATTCAAGGAACTGGTTTGAGGCTAATAAATACTGAAATATTCTAATGAACCATAGCACAATCTGAAATCAACCTCATCTCCAATGCTTTTAAAAAACTCAAATAACTTAAACCAGTAAAAGACAGCAATTAGACAACTGAGGATACAACTTAGTGTCAAATTATACTACAAAATATAAGTGTACACTTCTGCTACTTTGCTGGCTAGATTTGGATGTTTCAGTGAGGTCAGATAACTAAACAGTTCAGCTGGAACCCAATATTTCCAACTCTAAAGATTCAAGTACAGAGATAACATAAAAACAAGACAAAGACAAGTATGTTTTATATATGATCATTTTCATATGAAAACATCTTACTAGCTTTTCATGTCTGTTAGGCAAGAAATTTCATGTTCTATATATTTTCAACTTAGACACAGGAGAGGGATCTGATAGAAAGGAACTTTCACATAATTATTGCTATTTTTCATTCTTTTTCAAAGAGATACAATTCCTTGCCAATTTTGTCTTATGATAATGATTTAAGACTTCATCTAGTTATGTGTAGCAAAGGTGAATACAAGCATTCTTTTCTTGGCTACTTAGAACTCCTTTTTCTATATAAGAATTCGTCTACAATAAACTGTTAGGCTGAAGTCACTGCCAAATGTATCGGGCCTACTACCGGACCAGAAATATTCTTGCAAAAAAAAAAACAAAACCAAACAACCTCTCCAACGATGTACAAAATGTCAGATACTTTTCTTTGTAATATTATTTTATTGCAATAAATGTGATTAGAGTTGGGGCAGGCAGCAAAAAGAGATCTATTAGCACATAGACCAGGTGTGTCAAACTCGATTTCACTGAAGGCCACATGAGGGTTGTGTTTGACCTTGGGGGGTCGGGGTGGGCATGGCCAGCTCGACATCACTTGTGTTAGGGGCGACTGTGGTGCCACAAGCACTCTGCCAGTGAAAATGGGCTCCCAAACTCCATTTTCATCTGTGATGGCCTCCTGCAATCTTCTGGCAGAGAAAATGAGCTTGGGAGGGCCATCTGCGGCCCTTCCAAGCTCCGTTGTTGCTGTCAGAGGCCCCATGGGCTGGTCCTTTGCTGTTTCCAGGGCAGCCCTGCAGGCCAGATCTGAGCACCCTGCAGGCTGGATTTGGCCCCTGGTCCTTGAGTTTGACACCCCTGACATAGACACTTCACCTGGGCTCATTTAGGATCCAAGACATAAAGCAGCTTATTAAATATGGATTTATATTTTACTATTCTATAGTAATCACTCCCAAATCAGAAGTAATCCCAATCCTTACTCTCTTTGTTTATTTACTATGAAGTGCTCCAAACTTCCTTCCTCTCCTTATTGATTAGTCACTACAATATCTATTTCCACTACAAATACAAGACATAATTCTGCAAATTCTTGCAGAAAAATGCTTAAAACATTCCAGTAGTTTGTTCAGCTTACCACTGGTTTTTAAAGAAAAATGAAAGCAGTGCCTCAGATTCTCCACATTCACTAAAAATAGAAAGTCTGAATGCCAGAGAAGTATGTTATAAAGTCTCAAAAACTGCTGAAGTAATTAACTATCAAGAACAAAGGAAATAGGTTCAAAATCTATGTAGTTCTAGCCTTTTCTTCCACATATAAGCTAACAATTTTCTCTCTATTCTCTTCTCTATTTCTTAATCATATAAACTCATGAAAACACTCCAAGTTATTACTGAATTAATTATTACTCAATTACTGAAAACAACAACAAAAAATATTCTGAATTCTGACTTGAACTCACTTCTATGGATTTGAATTCTTACTTGGGAAAGAGGAATTTCTACTGTTATGGCCTCATACAAAGCCAATTTTTAAAAAACTAATTTAAAAGAGATGAAAGATGCAATTGTATAATTTTGTGCTGCACGTAGTTAAAGCAATCAAAACAGATTTTCCTAACAAATAGGACACTAAAAGGCAAATTAATTTTCAAGTCCTTTGTCTAAAATTCACTTTTCCAAAACTGTTTTGTGCATCATCATAGAATCACACAACCATAAGATTGGAAGAAACTTTGGAGGTCTCCACATTCAACCCCCTGCCTAGGACAGGAGGAATCTATATACTATTCTCAACAAATGGTTGTCTAAAACTTTTCTTGAAAATTCCAATGATGTAGCACCCACAACTCCAGGAAGCAAAAAGTTACTGTTAAGAAATTCCTCCTTATTTCCAGGCTGAGCCTCCCTCTGACAAGCACCCACCCATTGTTTCTTGTCCTGCTCTCAGGTACTATGGATAATGAATTGATGCCCTCTTCCCTGTGACAGTCCTTCAAGTATTGGAAGACTGCTATCATGTCTCCCCTGAGTCTTCTCTTCATTAAGCTAAACATACCTAGTTCTCTTAGCTGTTCATTGTATGATTTAGCCTCCAAATCCATTATCATTTTTGTTGCTCTATTTAACTGGTTAGAGATTGTCAGCTATCTATGCAGAAATGCCTAACTTTATACAGGGGGAGAAAGAGTTCTAAAAGAACTCCTAATCATTCAAAATTGAACAGGGCATGCTCAATCAAAGAATCTACCATTGAAAAAGGTAGAAAGTTACCTGACCAATTGGTTGTAGATATACAGCTGGAATTTGGGATGGAGGTTGGGAAAACAGACACTGAGAGAAGCCCAGTGGTGAGACGTAAAGACAGAGAAGAAGTAGTGAACAGGAGAGCAGTGTCTACAAAATAAGGAGGAAGAGTTTTAAGCCGATAGCAAGAAACAGACAGAAAGCAAGAGCAGGAAAAGGTCTAGCAGAGTTTTAAATGAATCTCAAGTGTCAAACAGCATCATCCATCAACAAGTAGAATCTTTCAAACTGCAACAGAAAATAAGCATCACTTAAAATTCTTTATTCCTTGTCAATTGCTTCCCGTTTCTTATACTATCAACTTTGCTTTATTATGGTATAATGCTATAGATAATTCTCCAGTTGCTTAAAGAACTACATTTAAGGGCAATTCCAATTATTTATGTAATAGTGCATTTTAAAAAGCTTATTACACTATTTTAATTAATTACCCCAAGTTTTCATGTTGTATTTATTGTATTTATACCAATAGCAACAGAGCACTTAGACTTATATACTGCTTCACAGTGTTTTTACAGCCCTCTCTAAGCGGTT
>AZIM01000632.1:212297-223706 GCA_000516915.1 Ophiophagus hannah
AACAATCTGGGTCCTCATTTTACCAATTTCGGAATGAGCCTGTGTTCAACTATTGTAAGCTAAACAAACAAAATCCAAAAATCAAACAAAAGCAGGTTTAGCTCCTATGATTGCTTAGTTTTAAAAAGGCTCAAATCTTTATGTAAACTTGAGTTTAAAGGCTGTCATTTTGCTTCCATTTTCATATATTGCTTTGTAGCAAACAGCATTTTATTAAATGCCTAACCAGAAAAGTAGCAAAAATTTAGGAAAAAAAAAACTGAAAAAGCTTTTAGAGCATAGAAACCATTTGTAGCGAAAGGCAGTTAAGAATTTACAAAAATAAGATCAAAACTAATATCAAAAGAGATTAATTCTTTGACAGAGCATGCTCCTATTCACATGCAAACCATTCAATAGCCTTTTTGTCTTCATTATCCAAAGATCAATTATGGTACTCCCCAGAATCTCTATTAGCCAAAATCTTATTGGAGGCATCATTATTCAATTCATCCTCACCATTTAATATTTTTTAAAAGCTATGCTAATTTTTTATATATTCTTCCCAAACTAATATAATATCCTACCTAATTCTGCATTACTTAGTATTTATATCTGTATCTTGCTCTCTATCCTCACTCTAAATGCATGTTCAAAAGCTTTACTAAATTGAAATATTGGCAATACATTTCTTTTAACAAGCAGAGGGTAACTGCTGTCCTTCCATAATCTTAAAAACTAGAGATTATTCTTACCACCATATTATTTTTCTTCTATTATAGACTGAGATACTTAAATTGTGACTAAGTCCCAAGCTCTTAAGATATTACGAAAGTCATAGAATTTTCGTGTTTTCAGAATAGTTTCTTGAAGGATTGTGAAAAATTGATAAAGATTCAATTCTACTATTGAAACCCAGAAATATATACGAATGTCCTATATGTATTATAAAATACCATGCAATAAATAATTTTTTTTTGTATTTTATGAATCTTTCACTATTACATTTAGTAGCTATCTCACACAGTGCTACATCTTTCTTTTGTTGTGAAGGAAATATTAGTTTACTACAAAGAGATGCATATTACTACAAAAACCATTTCCCCCCACAAAATTGTGAAAATTTAGCTCAATACACAGTTTCAAATTCCAATATTCTATAATAGGAATCCATTTTTCTCTTGATGAAGTTGAATTTTCGGGCATAAGAATATATTTTGATTGAAGGTAATTCAAAAAGAAAAGCAACTTTTTAAAAAGCTATATACAAAGATTACATTAAGGCAAGCATTCCGCATTAAAGTAATAAAAATGTGTATATAAAATTCCTGTCTGTAGCTGCTGCACCAATTACAAGAAGGGGCACATACGTAGATTCAATGATAGTACATATGCTTTGCCTGCAGAAAGCCCCACATTCATTTTCTACCATTACCAGTTAAACATTATTTCAGGTATCAGGAACATTACTTTTTCACACCTATTCATGACGGAAAGGCAGTTTGTATATTCAATTTGTTAATATATTCAAGCTACCAAACCACCATCGAGACTAAGCTGAAATTCCACAATAGCTGTTGGAAGCCATTTCTATTAGGAATAAAACAAAATACAAATTACTTCTCATCCATTCGACTCCGCATTTTCTTTAATTTCTGCATGATACTACTTGTCTCAGAACTGGAAATGGAGGAAGGGCTATAGGCCTCTGCGTCAGTTGGTTGAGGACTTGAGCAATGTGTTTGCTTTTTATCATCTTCACTGCGGTGTTCCTAAAACAAAGAAACAAATAGAAATCACTTGTCAGATGAACACTGTACTAGGTTTTATATTTGCCATATGTTCAAATGAGGCAATGAAAATTTTCTTCAGATTTCTGCAGAAGAGTTATTTCTAATGCTAATAAAAAGGTTGAGAATTATCAAGATAGGAAACAGAGAACTATAACTTTTTATAAATACTATTAAACCAGAGGTTTTTGATTCTTGTTCCCTAGATTAACTTTCAATCCAGACTCCGTGGAACAAAGTCTGATACTNTCATTTAACCACAGTAATTGGGACTGAAATTTTTATTGCCAGGCAATGTGATCATAAAGTACAATGTCACATGATCATGCTACTTAGCAACAACAGTTCTGGAAGTATCTTTTATCATTGTTAAACAATGACTATGTGGGTCATTACATGGGAACCTCGTATAACTGAAAGCTCTGTCTTTCTATTAGCTTCCCCACTAATTTTGCCAGGGGGAACCTGGCAGGAAATGTCACAATAATATGAGCATGCAATGGTCGGCAATCTGGGCCTGTTGCTCATTGCAGTCATGTGATGGCAGAGACATTGTGACAGGTGGAACTTCAAACATCAGTCCTAAGTACCACACTTTCAGTAGTACTGCAAGTTTGAACAGTCATTGAATAAATGGCCCTTAATAAAGGACCACCTATATTTTATATTTTATTTTTTGAAAAACAGAAATTTTAACTTCTAAAAGCTTAGAAGGGAATGGCTTTTTAAAAAATAAAACTTGCTGGTAACCAAAATACATATGTAGATTGAAAATGATGATGTCATATCACTTTCATAATTAGGTTTCTTGTATCAATTATACGCACAATATAACCAACATTAAGATTATCCCCAAATCTAAGATTATTACAGCTACAATTGCTACACTAAGAAAAATGAAGTTCATTTATTCTTTGTATCTTAAGAGTGTCACAAATTTTATTCTTCAAATGAAAAGTTGTTTCATTTGACAATGTCAACTGGATGAATAAAATAAGCATATTAATTGCATTCTAACTTATCACCTTGTTTTCTCCTGCAGACTTGAGTTTTTCCTGTAATTTCATAGTGGTTTGGCGTATCCGTTCAATTTCTTCCTGCTGTTTAAGAATAAGTTGCCTTTCTTTCCGTGCTGCCTTATTAGCTTCCTGAAGGCGCTTAATTTCTGCCTTTATGGGTAAACAGGATAAAACAATAACAAAAAACGAGCTGTTATTTCCTCACCAGTTTACCTGTTAAATATCCTTAGTTTTTCATTTTTATTCTATGCTGTGCCACACTTTACAATTTTCTGCTTGTTGCTTTTATCCAAAGTTTATTAGAAGTTTATGCAAATCCCCAAAGAACTCTCCACTCTCTCCTTCTACTTTATATACTGTCATTTTATTAATTTTGTTTTTATTCTGTATATAATCTTCTTTCTAAAAATGAAAATATTCTCTCATCTTTCTCATACCAATTTCTCTTACACACTATTTAGAACTTACTATGAATTTGGTTTCTCCCTCTTTATTCTTTTTTCTGAATTCTATTTCTTTGTTGTTGTTATTTTTAAAACTGTTTTCCTATGACATGTTATAGCAATAGAAATTCATTAATAAATTTCTTAAAATTAAAATTCAGAATCCTCAGCTTTCAATTTTCTTTATTCTCTGATCTTCAATTTCCTTGTTTGGTTATTTCAGATCCAAAGCTTGTGAGCAGGGACAACATCTACTGAAGCCTGTTTGCCACCAAATAGTAAGCAGTTTGCTTCAGGAAATTCCTTTGCAAAGGGCAATTTTCCAGTATGGCTTTTTTGTTAAAGGTTAATTAAGAACTTTCCTTCACATCCCTGTGGTAGTTATGATTAGTGTTGGGTGGGGAATAGTATTCCCTATATTTTCTCTGTATCTGAGTATTATCTGTTTGCTTTCTATGAAATAATTTGTCCTGTTTTGTGGGTGTAAATGTATGATTTGGCACAAAGACTGAAATGTTCCCTACCTTTGCGCTAAGATTCTTGGACAAGTGACTAGCCACAAATGACTCTAACTAGGAATTTCCATCGTTAAGCAAAGCTGTCATTAGGTGGAAGATCATCTTTCTGCATCACTTAGGAATAGCAGTATCAATAGTTCTGGTTGTGATCAGGACCACAGTCAAGAGGTGAGTACCTCATACTTCTCTTGCACACCTCTACTTCAATTCCCACCTATCTCTCTCCCATCTCTGCCTTTTTGGTCTTTCTTGCACTCTGTAACCACTTACATGAAGGGCGTGCATGAAAAATGAGCAGGGGCCTCAGTCTGGGTGCACTTCATCAGCAGCAGGAGGAAGATGGCAAAAATCAGCTGGGGACAGCAGGTGTATGTACTGAAGTGCAAGGCAGCCAAAAGGAAAGGAGAGAGAGATGGAGAGATAGGAGCATGGGGAGAAATGAAGTGCATGTTGCGGTCATAAATGCAAGTGGATTGCCAAGCTCCCAAAATTTTGATGACATGGCCATGAGGGTGCTGCAACAGCTGTAACTTTAAGGTCTGGTAGTATAGATAGTCATCAACCTACAACCATAATGGAGCCTGTCCATTAAAGTCACAAGTCATGATGGTTGTTCAGCTCACGATAGCTTCACTTAACAACTCACATCCCTACTCTGTGGTTGTTGTGGTTGTTAAGCAACTGTATGGGCCATTAAGCAGAGCTCAGAGTGCCTCATCTGAAGGAGGGCCCTCTAAGGCCTAGTAGAGAGCTACGCCTACTGGCCATGGGCTTCCCAAAGCCTCCCCACCCTGAGGCACCCTGTGCTCTGCTTCCTGCTTCTTAGTGGTAGTTAACTACTGCAAGATCATAGAGGCTGACTACCAACAATAGCATGACGAAGCAGCAAGAATGGAAGATGCACTGAAATAGCTGCAAGAAATACGGTTTGCCTATAAGCAAGAACTAGTGGGGCCACAAAATAGACCAAGTAAAAGAAAATGAAGAAGCTAAAGTACTCTGGGATTTCAGACTTCAAACAGACAAGCACCTGCCACGTAACACCCAGACTTAACAATTTCAATAAGACAAGACAAAAAAAAGTCTGGATAGTGGACAATGAGTACTTGGAGACAGCAGAATAGAAGAGAAAGACCTGGAGAAAATCACAAAGTATAAAGACCTGAAAATAGAAGTAGAAGAACTGTGGCAACAGAAAGCAAAGATAGTACCAATAGGTGCCTTGGGTGCAATCCCAGGACTACTGGAGCACCACTTGAACACCATCAGCATTGATAACATCACCATCAGTCAACTGCAAAAACTTACATCTTGCGACCATACTTTTAACACCATCAAAGAACAAAATCTCTCTAACCTAGGGGCCTTGGAAAGGACTCAGTAAGTGAATCAAAATGCCAAAGCCAATCTAAACATCAGGCTGATTATGAAACTAAACATAATAATAATAGAAATATAAGCAGCCTACAAGTATCTGGGCATTTTATAGTTGGATAAATTGAAGTATGGGTAAGTTAAAAATGCGATTAGTAAAGAATACGTCCAAAGAGTGAGAAAATTGCTAAAGACACAATTGAACAGTTGAAACACCATCAAAGCCATCAATATCTGCACATTAATAACTGTTGGAGTTATTAACTAGATATAAGCTCATCTGGACAGTTTGGATTGAGAAAAAAAACATGTGACTATTCACTATGCATGACATTCCTCTAGTGATATTGATAGATTATATCTGCCTTGCAGAAGTGGAGGCAGAGGTTCATTTCAAGTCAAATAAACTGTCAAAGAAAAAAAGCTTGCATTGGCTGATTAAGTAAAACACAGCCCAGAACAAGGATTGATGCAAGTAAAAAACTTACAGAATGGACAGAAACAAAATGTGAGTGTTGAAATAATGCAATTATATAGATACTGAATGCTGGCAAGGAAAAGCATTACATGCTTAATTTCTACAAAGACTTGAGGGCAAAGTAGATAAAGATAAAACCTGGGAAAGGTTTATAACTGGAACATTAAAAAAACAGAACTCTCGATTTTGGCTGCTCAAGAGCAAGCTAATGCAATCAAAGGAACAACTGAAAAATGATCAAATGATTCAAAGTGCAAATTGCGCAAAGAGGCAGAAAATAATTGTCTGAAGCGGTATAGGGCTTCCTTCCCAAGCAGGGCTAGAAGACCTCTACTAAGGTCCCTTCCAATCTTCTTGTTATTCTGTTAAAAATGTAGATCATATACTCAGTTTATGTGTAAGAAGATCACATAAACTAATTATAAACAATGACATAACACAGTAGCCAAAATGATTCACTGGAATATCTGTAAAAATGAAAAACTGATTGGAATATATAGCTGAAATAGTAGTCAAAAATGAGTAGGTTAAAATATTCTGGGATTTCCAAATATAAATGAATAAAGTCCAAAGGCACATAACACATAAATTTAACTGTGGTTGAAAAGAATAAAATATGGACAACTGATGTGGCAATACCAGGGGGAACAGAAGACAACGAACTGGAGAAGATCATAAAGCATCCAAATCTGAAAACCGAAGTTGAAAGATTATGGCAAAAACCAGCCCTGATAGTCCCAATGGTTATTAACATGTTGGGTGCCAAAGCAAAAAATCTTGGAGGTACATTGAGAACATTTCCAACTACAGTTACAAAAGGCCACACTAGTTGAATCTGCACATACTCTACTCTGATATATTATGATATCCTAGGTTCTTGGGAAGAATTCAATGAACATGAAGGTCAATACCAGCTAAAGAATGGGCAGCTGTGATTTCATATGGTTGTGCATATAATAATTTACAGTTGTTAATTTTGGGTTGCCACAGTACATAGCCTTCACTTTTAGAATAATACGTGCTGAATTATTGTATCAAAATTGGCACTTTATGGATCAAAATTGACATTTTCTCACTATTTATTTTACAATAAATGCCCTATGGCCAGTACTGTATATCATCCTACATAGCAAATTTAATTAAGAGAAAATATGTTATGTATTTACATAAATGTCAATTCAAATTATTAATATGATACTATGGTCTATTGACATTAATATTTCTTTAAATAAATACATGTGACATTAGTACAAACTATTACAAGTTACTCCAGTATCCCAGAGCCAGCCTCTTGGCAATAATTGTTATGTATGTCAATACACTAAATAAAACACAAGATAAGGTAGTATTTTGGATCAACATTAAGTCAACACCCCCCCCCCGATAAATCTATTGTAAATCTTAATAAACACGTTATTTGTACTGATAGTTGCACTAAGCATGACTTTAAATATTATGACTTTCAGAATATTTGCATACCCAATTAACAACCTGTTTAAGAATTAACTGAGTCAGAACTACCTCAAAGTAAAAACACAATCATATGAACTCCAGCTCTTGGTGAGAGCATTCTTGACAGGATGAAAAAAATGCTTTGAGGGGATTTGTTTCCTATCCAATCTAGTCTACATCCCTGGAATTCTTGGGAGATCTTCTGTCCAAGTTCTAAAAAAATGGCCAGTCCCATTTACCTTCTGAGAATAGCAAGACTGTCCAGGTACTCCCACCTATTAGGCAGCTCAAAGCATTAAATGTAAAAGTAGTGTTTACCTTCTCTTGCTGAAGTTTAAGAAGCAGGCCACGTTGTTTTTTCCGGATAGGTGGCATTTTATCATCTTCTCCTTTATCTCGTAAATGTCTAAAAATAAGTAGCAAAAAATTAAATTCCTTCCATTTCTGTATTGAATTATTTGCCCTCATTTTTTTTGGTCTTTTGCTTTTCATTATAATTTTACACTATTGATAAAACACAGGAGTTTTATCTCAATGTCAGCAAATGCATAAGGAAATTTGGAAGCTATTCAACATTTGTTTAAAAAACAGATGTGAAATGGGTGAGATAATTAAATATATGATACTATTTTTAGGGCATGCCAAATACTTTCAATTTCCAAACATTAGGGGTGCTCAAAAGCTGTGACATGACTTGGGGATTGTAAAAGTATTTTGGTTAGATGTGCTTGGTAAGTAACTACATAAATATCACAACTTTTTAACATTATGTTTGTTTCATGTATTATAGGAAAAGTATATAACTGAAGAAGCAAACTGCATTTGAATGATCTTTTTAAAAAAGATTTCATTTGAGAAAATAACCTCATTATGATGTGATGTATAAAGTCATAAATATAAAGATGGGGATGGGTAGGAGTACAAACCAAACAAAACTAAAGACATTGTGATCATATTAAAATTACAAAGAACTCTCCTTTGCTAGCTACCTCTTTCATGGCATTCATGAAACATTTGCAATAAGAATTTAACATAAATCAAAAAGCCTAAAATCCTTACAACGGACAAAACTCTTGGCTATGTTATACATTGTGGGGTTTCCAGCTTTACCGTTTCTGGTGTTCTAGCCAAGCTAGTTCAGCCTTAGTCTTCTCTTTAAGTGCCTTTTCACGTAATCTGAGCAGCGAAGATTGGTGAGCAGCTCGCATTTCTTCTTCTCTCATGTACTGCCGTACCATTTCCATTGTAAATTTAGAAAAACTGTCTTGCCCTCCTGAAAATGGCAGGTTCAGCTCCTGATAAAAAAATTTAAAAAAATGGTTTTCCCATAATTCACAATCTCTTTACTGGGGCAAACTGTTGAGGTTCCAAACTGATGTACTTTTATACTAATCATTACCAGATTTCCACTGTTGTTATAAAGAAATACTGTTTTCTACAGTACAGATAAATGAATATTTTATGTATAAGGTATGTTCATTTATTCATTTACTAAATTTGTATGTGAGAATATGAAAATCAGTAATTTGAGACAAGCAGCAACAGAATAACAGACAAGAGCATTAACAAAGTTGCAGTTGAGGTGGAAGAGGTCAGGGAAACATTATTTTCTAGGTGCAAAGGTATTCCAGCATCTATTATCCCTCCCAGTGCACCTGGGAAGAATCCCACTATTAACTCATATGTGTTGCATATTTACAATGAAATCTGACACAGGCTTTCTGGGAAGGCAACGAGCAGAAGCTGGCCTCCTGTAATTCTGTCTTTATAAAATGTCTTAATAAATTATTAATTCAGCAAATTATATTTGGCAAAAGGATGCATCTAAATTAGGTTTTAATACAGCTATTACTACTGGCAGCCATTCATAGATCAAACTTCCAGAAATCTCTATATAAATTCACCTCACCGATAGATACTCATTTTTTAAAACAATCTTCATTAATTATGCCTATTATTTATTGAACTATTCCCTCTGCATTTAAGGAGATCATTATATTCATTCTCCATGAAAAGACTTATGGGAAGAATAGAATAGAATAACAGAGTTGGAAGGGACCTTGGAGGTTTTCTAGTCCAACCCACTGCTTAGAAAACCACAACTTGTGCAAAATGTTGAATCTTTAGCAGTCAACATAATGACGAACTTATGCAGATATTTACATGGCCACTCAGTAGTCAGATTAGTGAAAAGAATGTCAGATAATGTCATCTTCAGTGAGCAACTAGGGGACAGACCTATGTATTTATTCCTGTTGATTGTTTGACTTTTTATGACAAATGTTCTTCTAAGAGCAGTTACACATATACTGTATAATTTGTAACAAATTTAAAACAGCTAAAACAACTAAAACATGCATTAATAAGTTCCCACACAAACAGTTGGCAAATGGAAAACAGCCCTATTAAAAATTTTAAGATTCCAAAAAATGAACAGCTCCAGCCTATTGAAATCTTGCCTTAATAGGTGACAGGGCAGGCTTTCCAGGAGAAGCCTCCTCATCAGAATAAATTTGGTGATTTCGTTTCTTCAGATTGATCCGACGGTGGCTCTCAGAAGGCAACAAAGACCGAAATGATTGTTCTTCAATCTCATCTTCTGTCATAGACTCATCAAATTTTAGGGAATATTCTGTGGCAACAGAAGTGGAATCTGAAAAGATACAATACAAGAAGGGGAAAAAATAAGGAATTCATTACAGAACAAAAAATGCTACAAAATAAGATTATGTTGCAAAAATAGAATGAGTAAATACTGACTGAATGGACAGAAATATAGATGTGCCTAACTAAAAAATTCCTGACCTTATTAAGAAAACAATAAACATATATACAGACTATGACTATTATATAACAGAACCGTCTAAATTCTTTGAGAGACATGTTTTGGGAAGATGCAAGGAAGCCCTTGAATTACAAACTTAACTGGAATGAGACGTTCCATCCCCAAGTGATGTGGGTTGTAAAGCGTGATATCACCTAACCTCATTGCTTAGCAACAACAAACCCAGCAGACCTGGTTCTTGCAACCCAGAGATCACCTGGGTTGTTAAGAGAGGACCTCAGATGTCCTAGGCAAGCAAGCTGAGGGGGTGAGAGCTGTTAGAAGGTGCGGGATGTTGTGGGTGGGTGCTATTGGCCAGCGGGAGCCACAGGGACTATAAATGGGCACTACTGAGTATGGGCAGGTAGGGCAGCAGGGGCTCTCGTACTCTGTAGTGGAGCATTTTAGAAAAAAAAGTGGGGGCAACAACTTTTAGGAGCAACTTGAAAACTTTCTGCTGGCTTTCCCACCAACTTTGCATGTTGATCACACTTTGCAGCAACATTGTAATCGCAAGCCACCCGCCCAAGTACCCAGATTGCAACAACATGGTTGTGAGCACACTGCAAAGGCTGGAACTCCAAGGATCAGTTCTAAGTCCTTCTTCTTCAGCACCCTCATAACTATGAATGATCACTGAACAAGTGGTTGTAACCCAAGGACTACCCATAGTAGCTTTTTTCAAACCATTAAAGCTGCTGCAATGTTTCTTGGCTCTCTAGCGGCTACTACCAGTTATCTTGCTTGTATCTACAGAAGCCTTTGAAGATATTGGAACAACTTTCAAAGCAGCTGAACCAATCAGAAAAAAACTATAGTTTCTTAAAAAGACATTGTGCACAAACATTTATGTTCTGAATCATTTTTTCCTAAAGGATGCATTCAATTCTAGTACATAAATATATACATGTCCTGCCAAAAGGTGTCAGAACATTCAAAGTTAGGAAACCTCTTTCCAAAATACTTTTTCTTCTTAGAAAGGAAGGCAGAAAAAAAACAGGCTATAAACTAACTTTGCCCTTTTTCAGCTTGTATGCCTTGGGGTAAGAAAATAACTTTTACTATTCCTCAGTAATAGCTCTTACTGGAATCTACTGAAAACTAAGTACACTGGTTGTAATATACATCTTTCCACACCCCTACCTCATTTCCAAGAATCTCATCTCTTGGAAATACCAGAGAAAGCAACCAAAAGAATTCTAAACATTTGTTTCACAGCATTCACACATGCATGTATGCTTGCAGAGATTAAATTTACCATTTTTTTCTTAAAAATGATAACTAGCACAAGAAGGGGAACAGTTATTCAGCCAGTAGTCCTAAGAATGAGGATGAAAGCAACAGCAAGCCAGGAACAATTTGGCAGTGATACTGTCAGACTGCAAGTTCTGCAGAGTCCAACAGATGGTTACTCAAAAACAAACATTTAAAGAAATCAGGATGGTGATGGGTAGGAAATGGGTAGGAAATTATTTTTATATTATTACCATGTAACTCATCAGCAAAACCAGGGGTCTTCAAACTTGACAGCT
>AZIM01000632.1:224653-234841 GCA_000516915.1 Ophiophagus hannah
AACTTCAAGTAACTGTCTACTTGAAAAGTATGTTTGTATTTACTCAGCCATTTCAAGTTACCCACCTTACTAAGGATAGCTATATTGGTTTGTGCTTCTATATCCTTATTTCTTTGGGCAACACTTTTTTTAGACTGTTCTCCTGTTACACAAGAGACAGGAAGGCCACAGCTTCTTAGAAAATTTGTTAGTTTGTGATCCAGGAGCTTTATGATTGTAATTTCATTTGCTCTAGTAGGCATAATTTGGGTAGTCTATCAGTCTCCATTTCATTAACTTTGCACCAGTAGTTATAAGCTCTAATTTTAGATAATGCCTGAATTGTATGAATTCTCAATTCAACTCTAACTGCTGCAGCAGATGTTCTTTGATCTACACCTAAAATCCATCTCAAATGTTGGGACTGTGTTTGTTCTAGGACTGTGGTTGAGTAAAGACCCCAAATTTCTGCTCCATACAAGAGCATTGTGGTATAAAAAGGCATATAGGAGTCCTGAATTAATACTGATGTAACGCACAGAATGAATTTGCACAGCTTCATGCAGTTGCACCCATTCCTGGATCCAGGGGTTCTGCTCATACTCCCTCATGTGCTAGTCACCTCCCCTTTGGGTTTCTGCAATGTATTCTATATGGGGCTGTTGTCCTTGAAAACTATCTGGAAAATTCAACTAATGAAGAATGCAGTAGCATGGGCAGTTGTGTGCATGCCCCTAGAGTGGAATACATTACATCTGTGCTCCACAAGTTGCATTGGTTACCAGTTTGTTTCTGGCTCCAATTCAAGATACTGCTTTTTACCTTTAAAGCCCTTCATGGCATGGGACCAAGTTATCTGAGAGGAAATCTCTTCACAATTACATTTGTCTATCCCATAAGATCTGGCACAGAAGGCATGCTATGAGCTCAACTGCTACGGAATTATATTCGGCGGGTCCCAGGAAAAAGGTCCTCAAAAATTTCTGCATACTATTTTTCAGAAACGTATTCCCCCAATTAGCTAGTATTTCTATTTACATATTATTTTTAAACTCTGTATACTGCCTCAACTCTTTCGATTTGACAGCCCCATAAATTTAATGAATTGTTAGGGTTATTATTTATAAATATAACAATTGGTTTAAGAATACTTTGAGCTAGTTTGGATTCGCAAAAAGAGAAAATACTATTTGAGAGAAAGAAAACCTCAACCTAGCCATCATTTGCTGAATTAAACCAAACCATCTTGGTTGAATTTATACTTGATATATAGTGATTATAAATCTTGTGTCTCACCTCTGATCATGTGCCTTTGATCTTGATGATTCTGAATAGCTATCAAATGCATGCAAATAATGATGCTTTGAGTCATTTGTCTCCTCTCTACCTGATGGTGTGCTGATTGAATCTGCTTTTCTATTAAAGGAAACAGGAAATTTTGAATTGTTTTAAAAATCACAGCAGCATTTGCAGTTCCTGAGAAATAACTGAATACAAATGCAATATATTAAAGTTAAATAAATGGTAATTTCCAATGCAGTATATCTGTACAAGAATCAGCTTTTATTGTTCCTCTTTCTAGCAAATATAGAAAAACAAGGGAGGATTCCTAAACTAGCAAAGCTCTAAGCACATCGTTCTGTGCTGCTATTTTCTCACAACAGATGAGGTACTTGATAGGAGAAGGAAGTTTTATGCCAGAGAGCTGTGAAACAGATCTAAATTGGTTGGAAAAACTAAAAGGCTTTTCCTTTCAAAACCAGCATTTGGGGGGAGGAGAGGGGAGGCAAGTATGCTCCTATAAATCAAACTGAACTTTAGTACCATCTACATATTGGCAAAGCTTCATCTGTAGTTATCCCTTCCCTACACACCTGAGGCAAATTTATGAAAACAAAATTACATAGTGAAGTGGCAACTTTCTATGACTGACATTTTCCTACAGACCTATAATAAGTCAGTCAATGGAATTATCAGGGAAATCTACTATTTACAGATGCTTTGACAAGCTTTCCTTATTGAAGTACCTTCATTAAAAATATTACAGCCTCAAATTAAATTTCTACATAAAATACCTGTTCATATTGTGAAGCTTTAATTGCTTTATGAAAGCTGAACTGTGCTTCCGTTCTTGGTCAAATAACGTAGTAACTGGAGCTGCAGTAGTACCAGCTGCATCAGAGATCTGGAAACGTGCACGTTCTGTCATCTAATAAAAAGCAGAGCAAAATACAGGTTTCAAATGCATCAATGAACTTCTTATGGGCTAAGAAGCAACAGAAAATAACTCACTTCACGTATCTGACGAGCAGTATCTGCAGTCAACAGGGCTGTCTCCAGCTGATGAGTTGCAATCTTAGATGTGGTGTCCTGTAGAGTCTCAGCTGCCTCCTGATGTGATTGTGCCAACTGATGTAATGATTCGGCATGGGCCTATACGTGGTGATACAAGTTTGGTTTTGAAATCTATTTACTTTTACTAAAAGTGTAGCTGTGCTTTGACCTTAACACGAACATGAAATTCATCCTAATTGCCTTAGGGGAGGGATTCTTACCTTAATAACAAAACTTATTTCATGTTACTGATAGGAAATGTAATTTTAAATCACAGTTGTATAAATGAAGTATATGAATGTTCTTTAAGTATGTTGGTTCTAAGCTGTAAGTGGTTCAAAAACAAATAAAATCATCAAACTGCAACCCTGATTCTTGAACAAGGGAAGTTCTAATAATTTAGAGAAATACTGGCAAAATACACCACTTTGTGAAGAAATGCTTTTGCTAATCACTAACGTCTCACATCACTAACATAATGTTCCAATATATCATATACTGCCTATCATTTTGAACTACCATCCATTGCCATCACCAGCCATTTCTCTATGGAAAAAGTTTCTATTTTTGTTTCGTTTTTTCAAGCTGTTTAAAATGCTTCATTACCTGAGCTGCTTTTTGTTTTGCCTCTTCCAGATTCCTTTGATTTTCCAACATTTCTTGCTCTGCCTTGAGCTTTAGAAGAGCCAAGTCCCTCTCATGTCTCTGCTGCTGGGACTACAGGTGAAAATTTACTTATTGTTTATTCACTTACATTCTTCCTTTTTATAGAATTATGCAAAAGGATTGTACAATTTTCCATTATTTAAAAACAGTAATGGCTCATTAACTTAGTTCTAAAAGGTTTTAATTTAGCAGCTGTAATATATCAGATATTTAATTATAATATAATTATAAAATACAATGAAATAATTATAAAATAATTTGCTTTAATATTTCAGCATCTGCTCCTACTTCAATACATTTTAGTACCAATTTCATAATGAATAATCTATGTAATTAATTGGATTTATATAGCTGCCCATCTCACAATAGTAACTCTGGATGGTTGTACGAGTATTAAAATACAAAAACCACAGTATACAACAACCCCTGGTCCTCAAGGATAAAATAGAAAATATAATTAACATATTTTTTTAATTAGAATGCCAGGCACGTCTGAAAATTGTAACTATAACCCTTTTTCAGGAAAATTAGATTTCAAAAATACACAATTACTGGAATAAAGATCACAGAACTTTTGTTGCTTTACAGAATGTCTACCTTGGGTCCTACCGAAATAAATTTCTCCCAGCCCTACTGTAAGTCTTCTAATCCTCTGCAGAGATACTTTATAGTGAGTGACAAAACCAGCAGAAGGAAAAAATAACAACTGTTACTTTTAGTTATTAATAGAAACTTTTCCTACATAGAGTGAAAAGTTTGGGAACTGAAGTTTAGTACATACTAAATATTTTAAGGGATTTCAGATTCATTAATCTTACCTTTAATATTAGAGCCAGAGAAACACTTTCCTGCTGTGCAAGTGATATCCCTCGCACACGTTCTATATCAGAGATCTGGTGTACTGACTCTTCAATAGTGCTTAGGTAGTTAAGTTCTGCAGACATACGATGCTGGAGACCAGCAGGTGAGAAGCGCATGGAACCTGTAAAATCAGTACACAACTTAGGAAACAACGACATCTATACGCTCAAATCACCCTATATAAAATATATCAAATACAGCATAATTTTTCCATTCTTTGCCAGCTCACCGTTCGGAATATTGGCTCCAGTCCTGTTGTTTCCAATACTTAAGTCAGAGAAGTCAGGATTTAGCTTAGATCCAGAAGCTACGTTTCTGGAAGAATTTAAAGATCTAAGTTTTTCTGCTGTATTTCCTACAGGATCCACTTTTTTCTGTATGTTTGGAGACTGAGGAGAGCTTATTGTTCTTGGTGATCTAACTTTATCTGGGAGACTAAACAAACAAAAGTAATTTAGAAAAACTATTTACCCTCAAAAACATAAAGCAGCAGTTTAAAATTATAGCTTAAAAGTATTTTCTATTTAAAGAAGAACTAGTGATATTAAAAATTACAAACTAAATTTGTGCCTTTTCATCAGTAGGATATATTTTCATACACTGGGACAGAATGAGAAAACATATTTCAAATACATTTGGCTGTTGTTTCCAGCTCTACAACCAATATGTTTTATATTTAAAAGAATAAAAACTTTGAAAATACATTAGTTGAATTTTAAGAGAATTGGACAGCTGAACGTGAAAGGGCAAAGACTAAATACACTTCTTTTCACATTATTTGACTTTAAATAATATACCTAAAATAAACTACAAACATCAAGAGGTGTACAATTAATATGCATTTATTAGAATAGGGATTTATTATGGCTCATTGTTGAGTAAATATAGATTGTTAAATCTAAATTTGCTTCTGACCCAACCAGACCAATTTTGGCAAATGAGTTTTGTTCTTAGCATATTATGCATATAAATAAAAAAGGGGATGATTATAGCTATTATTTGATATTGACACTTGTTCTCTCTGTCATATCACTGAAAAGAACTTAGGATCAGGGTTTATTTTCAGTAATAATTCTAAAGAAATCAAACTAAGTCAAAATTCAGAATTTTGGGATATTTGTGATAGCTTTCTCTTCGAAATTCAATTTGTCATATCTTCTTGTATTTCTGTAAGTTATTAAAAATGAACCATTTTCATAAAGTCTTTGATGTATGAGCTGACATTATCTTTGAAGGATAGGTTGTGTTAGATTTCTTATATTATTTTATGATTTCTACAGTGGATGTTTTATCATTTGTATTGATGGATGTTGTACACTGCAAAAATGTTTTTAATTACAAGGGAGTAAAGATTCAAGGTATTAGTGTTAACATTCAAAGTCCTACGTGGCTTGGGTACGGGGTACTTGCGGGAGCGTCTCCTGCCAGCATCAAATTCCAATCGCCCTGTACGCTCTCACAGACAGGGCCTCCTTGNGGGAGGGTTGTTTTAATGGGATTTTAATGTGATTTCTATTGGGCTTGTTCGAATTTAATTGATTTTTAATTAATTTATTTGTATATATGTTTTAATTGTGAGCTGCCCTGAGTCCTTCGGGANNNNGGGCGGCATACAAGTCCAACTAAATAAAATAAATAAAGATCAATCAACCAAGTAAATGCAGAATTCTACACTCAAGAGCACAGCCCCTTAATCCACATTAAACTTATGTAACCATTTTGAAAACTGACAAAAGGAAAGGAAATGTAAATTATGTGTTATGTTCCAAGAACACTGGTTCCTAATTTATATATAAATAAAATATACCAATATAACAGTAATATGCTGTTGTACTACTACAATACTTTATCTGAATTATAAACTATGCTATAGAGTTTAAAATCAGAATTGGTAATAGGATTTTACCTCCTTAATGAGTGACCAGATAGTTCCTCTGCAGTACTGTCAGAATCTGGGTTCACTTGCTCTCTGTTAGACACTGCGTTACTAGATAGTAAGTGTTTTGCTTGTTCCAAACCATAGTCTGATCCTAAGGATGCTTTGCTTTTTTCCCAGAGAGAGTCATTTGGAAATCCATTTAATGATTCTGTCTCTGTAATGTATTTTAGAAAACCATGTTTAAAAATAAATACAAAAAATAAGAATTCCACCACCAACTCATAAACACAGTGAGTGTTTTTAGATTAAAAATCATAAGATTTTAAACCAGAACTAGGGAGGTGCAGTACATATCTGTATCTGAGAGTTATGCCATTCTCCCATTAAATCCCATTCATAAAACTTCCTTGACTATCTTGAACTAATCATTCTACATTTAACCTATTTTATTCCATGAAAGAATAAAAACTAAGCAGAGAGAGGAAGAGATTAGATTTTAATAATTGCTTAGGAAGAAACAATATTTGGCAAGAAAGAGGAAGTCTGAAAGAAATAATGCCACTGTCTACATTTACAGGTAGTCCTTGACTTAGGACCACAATTGAGACTGAAATTTTAGTTGCTAAGCAATGTAGTTGTAAAGCAAGCCAATGTGAGATCACATTGCTCAGGGGCTACAATCCCAGTAATCCCTGTGGCCATCATTAAGCAAATTTTAACAGTCATTAGCCAAAAATCCACCCAAATTCAAGCTATTCTGGGCTTGATCCCTCCCAACCCTGAGCCTCAGTAAGGTAAGGGACTCCTCCCATCTACCTTCCCCAATCTTTGCAGTTTTGGCGCTCCTGCACCCATTTGTGGAGTGCCCAACAGCCCCAGGACTATGTGGCTCTGGGGCTTTTTACCATGCCCTAGGAAGCTGCAACCGTAACAGACCCAGTTGCTTTTGCTACCCTGTACTCTGTACCCTGTACCCTGCTGCCTTGTGCTCTGCTGCCATCTTCTTGCTCTTGCTGGTGGTGAGGTGGGTCCAGCCTAGCTGTTGCACCATATGGGGCTGATTTGTGCAATGGGGAAAAAAGCACAAAGCAGCCTGAAGGAGCAGGAGCATACCAAAATATTCTTTTGGCACCATGCTCCTGGGCCATACAGGTTGGCTTATTTTTTTTCTTTTTTGCATCACAAAGCCAGCCCCATAAGGTGCAGGAAGATGGCACAAAGGAATGCTTTGATGCGCTCTGCCTCAAAGAGGGGCTGTTCTGTGCCCCCCCCCTTTTTTTTTTGCAGCACAAAGCCAGACTCATATGGCCTGGAAACTAGACCAGGCATATTTCATTAGAAGCATAAGCAAGAAGATGGCAGAAAAGGTCAGTTGGGGTTGTAAAGTGCAGGGGAGCAGGGGAGCAAAAAAGCATAGGTGGGGGGAGATAGGTGAGTGGGGGGGAATTGCAGCACCCTTGCAGTTGTTAAGTACAAGTGAGCTGTCACGTGCCTGCATTTTGATCATGTGGCTGCTACAACAGCCATAGCTTTGGGCATGGATCATATGACTCTTTATTCAGCATCACCATAACTTTGAAAGATTGCAGAACAAATTGTCCTATGTTGAGGGCCTACCTGTATTTGTACCCGATTATGGTTCAAGTCATAGTAAAACTCTTCATGCAACAACAAACAAAAAAGTGAAATTTAACAATATATTTTACCAAACCTCTGATTGCTTATGACGATTTTAGTAATCACCATCACCTCTCAATTTTATTTTGAGATAAAATTTTATTTTGAGATAAAATGTGGTAGGATTCTTAACCAAATAATAAAATTACCTAATTAAGGGTTTCTTAATATTTTACTTAGATTAATCTTTGTAATTGGTACTGGCCTGAAAGTCTTTTTGATGTATGTATATTGGGATGAACTGGTGAACTGGGCAGTAAACTTATCTTTGTAATAAACAAGCAGTTGAAAAGCTCTTACTTTCTTTTCTTCCTCTTCTTTTAGAAGATGTGGATGCACGAGAAGAACCTGAAGATAGTGGTCCTGAGGAATGATGGGTTAATTCCATAGTTTGGTGTTCATAAGGCAATTTTTTACTGGCAAGCTCTCCTTTCAAGCTGGTGCTACTTGTGGCACTGCCAATACAAGCATGGAATTACATGTTGTCAATATTTTTTATCTCGATCAATCATACCACAATGAAATCCATCTAGTTTTGTGAATAAACATAATTATGGCTAATTGGTTCCGTTATACAGGAATTTTCAAACTCTTTGATACTGTAACCCCCTAAAATGNGTTACTTCCATCTGTTAAATTCAACTTATATATATATTGAACTTTGCAATAAAAATGTATTAAAAATATTAATTGTATACATTAGAAATTTACAATAAAATTTAAAACCCATGTTTCAATAAGAACTATTTTGTGCTTCTTTTTCCTGACATCTTACAAAAAACTAGCAGGATGTAAGTTGCTTTTGATTCCCCATCTCCTAGTTTAGCTATACTGGAAAAGGAATCATAGTCCATCATTTCTTCATTCTAGCCTGTTGCTTTGTGTTTATAAAAGCCTCTCCTTACATCATCTTCTTAACCATACCCTCATAGTCCTGCTTCTGTCTCTGCATATTTATTAGAGTAAGGGTCAGGTCAGATGATCAGTTTTTCAGAGCAGCTTTGTGTTCTCTGAACATGATCATTCCTTTCTTGAAAGGCAAACCCAATATGATAAAAAACAAAGAATATTCAGGGGTCTGAAACCTAGAGGTTGCTTTTCCCTCAGTATAATTTTCAAACCAGTAAACTGGATTTATTTATGTAGCATATGGCATATTGTACATGGACTAGCAATATATATTAATATTTCACCTAGATTAGTAAAACACAATAAAATACAAATGTTAAAAAGATCTATGTTTAAATACAATGTCTAGGCCATATAATCATTGAGGCACAACACTGTTTATATTTAAAAATTCAGATAATGGACTGGTATATGCCCACAGCTTGCAGCCAGTCAAGATGTGATCTTGAATTTGATGTAGGACCCCACAGTCATGCTGAGGGGAAGATACTGTGCCCTGAGTTCCAGCAGATGCTGTTTGCACACTTCAGAAAAAAATGCTTTCTGCTGATCTGCCATTCATTATCTTGTGGTTTCCAGGCCTTTATAAATTAATATTTAAAATCCCTTACAATATCAGGGCAAATATTTTAACTGCTTTTAAAATATAAAAATTTGGAATATTATACCATTTCAGAAACTGTTCAAGATAAAAAGTACTGCATGCTTTAATTGGTAGAAAGCATGCACTAGTTTTTTGTTGTTGTAAGTGTGAGTTCTCATGCTTCAGTATATTTAAAAAGGTTTTTATACTGGAATTTCATAATACCATATTTATATAAATTGTATACAAATAGGTCTCCACTTACCACCACAATTGGCCTGGAATCTTGGTCATTGAGTGAAATGGTTATTAAATATAACCGCTTTGCTCAATGACTGCAATTTCAGATTCCTCAGTTGTGGTCATTAAATGATGACATGGGTTGTTAAGCAGAGCATCAGGGAGAGGACTGTGGCTTCCAGGACATGATACGGCAGGGAGATGGCACAGGCCGCTCACCATTTTCAGAAAGTCTGGGCCCTCTCCTCACCCCATTGGCAAGAACAATCATGAGACTGCTGTGTTCACTACCCCCTTCCATCCGCCCACCATCACAACTGATGAAGCTTCTTGGATTAGAAGTGAAATATTTTCTTCTTCTTCCTCAAGGGGGGGAAAACACAGTCCAGTTGTCCCTGAGCCAAAAAACCCCACCTTTGAGACAGCTATGACCTGGATTACTGAGAAACTCCATAGACATTCGCTGTGTTCACTACCATTCCCACTGGATTTGAGATCCATTCCTTCAGTGTGCAGGAAGATTTCCTCTCCCTGCACAGAGAGGAGGAGAAATCCCTTGGTGCACTAGGAGAACTGATATCAAATCCTACGTCCCCTCCACTTGACAACTCCCCTGTCTGCTTCTCCCCTAGCTTTCTGGGGAAGCTG
Source organism: Ophiophagus hannah (assembly GCA_000516915.1). Lineage (NCBI taxonomy): Eukaryota > Metazoa > Chordata > Lepidosauria > Squamata > Elapidae > Ophiophagus > Ophiophagus hannah. The sequence continues at coordinate 234,430 of AZIM01000632.1, forward strand.
GCAGACAAGATTCCAAGTGGTGGTCACATGATTGCCAGACATTGGAAACTTACTGCCAAGTGTCCCAAATATGATCTTGTGACCCAAGAGTGGGGGTAGCACAAGGTTTTACGATAGCCAGAAGTGCTTTATGAGCTGTAAAGCATCCATTCCAAGGCAGTCATTTTTGTGAAATGGTTGTTAAAAAACTGGTTTTAAGTCGAGGTCTACCTGTAATAGAAGTTAGCAGTCCTAATTTATAACATTCTGTCATGCCCCTGTCAGAATCTGATGAGGGGGAGGCCGAGCAGCTGACAGGGAGTGGGAGTGTGGCTCCGTTGGCTGTGGAAGAAACTGGGAAAGGGCACAGTCTGGCTGGGCAGAGCAGAGGAGAGGTAGANGGCAGAGGGAATTCGGAGGAAGACCCAGGCCC
>AZIM01000633.1:77680-88020 GCA_000516915.1 Ophiophagus hannah
GTGATTAACAGCCTGCACCACCAAGATAAAAGCTTATCTTTTAAGTTTTTCTTATCTTTTCCAAAGATATCCTAGACAATCTTAAGAGTTAAACTAAGAAATTAAAAGTGATACTGTCCTGTGTATAATAAATCTATTACTATTAGCAGTAATATAATCAATATAAAACTACCATATTTCCCCGAAAAACTTCCATGGCCCAGTTGCAAAAGGCTCAAGGCCTGGTAGTGGCCCAGGGTTTGAGGACCCCTGATGACATAACTTTTCTTTCCACTATGGAGTTTGTGTCTTCTTTGCTGTTCTTAAGTTATCATTAATACAATGAGCAGGCTTTTTAAAAATCCTCGGAAGCGCTTTTGAACACTTCCCTTTGAAAGCCTATTTTTCCTTTTCAAATCATACAGTTTTTTCATGTTTCCAGTATATACATTGAGACAATTATCCATTGTTTAGTAATCATGCTGTAGATATCTTCAGTAAATGTTTCCCTGTCCAGTCATGTCAACTCTAGGTCACGGTGCTCATCTCCATTTCTTGGAGGGAGGGAGCCAACATTTTCCAAAGACAATTTCCATTGCCATGTGGCCAGTGTGGCTATACGTCAGAGGCGCATAGAATGCTCTTACCTTCCCACCAAAGTGCTACCTATTTGCTCGCATTTGCATGCTTTCAAACTGCTAGGTGGGCAGGAGCTGGTGCAGGAACAAGAGCTCACCCCCTCTTGCGATACTTGGTTCTTGAACCTGGGCTGTCAGCTTTTCAACTGGCAAGTTCAGCATCTTTAACTGCTGAGGAATCACGTGTTAAAATAATAAAACATAATAAACATTAGTTTATGAACTTTGAATTAAAGTTCCTCTGCATATAATTTATTACTATCCTAACTACTTCGTTTATTTTATTATTGATTCTTTTTAGTGTAATAAATTGAATGACCATTGCATTTCTTTCACTCACAAATATACATCTTTACTTTTTTACTTCTGAGACTGTATAAATTTCAAAAAATAATGAATTTCTTTTATTTTCCTTGAAATATAATATTTTCCTTTTAAAGATTTTCATATTTGAAAATCAGTGGTGCTCATTAAATTATGATCACTTGTTAGCAGAGTTTTTTTCCTGATCATTGTGAATTTATTCCGTACAGCATATGGATAAATAGGAGTGATAGAAATGTAAGAGTTCAATGATGTGCAATTTAAATTACAATATATAATCAGTTCATCATTTATGAAAGGTCAACCATTAATACAGCATCATACCTTCTATATATAAAAGAATGAATATAAAGTCACTATTTTAGCTATGATCTGCAGTAATAATAGAGTGCTAAATAATGTATTATGTAATTTAAAATATTTAAACATTCACAAAAAGTAAGCCAAAGCTTTTCTTAAAAAACAAAAAACGAACATTATATAAAAGTATATATTTGCATGCCAGATTTTTTCTGACCAAAATTTATTAGTTCCTTGATAAAACCATTAACTTACTAAAACAAACTAGAGATATTATGATATACAATTATGGTATACTGTGTCTCATATGGTGCATTTTAAAGGGTATTATGAAAAGTGCTTAAATAACAGGAATTTCATTTAAGTCAAAATGTATTATTCTCCCCCAAAATGCATAAACAAACTACAGGGAAACTGTTTTAACATTCCAGGAAGAGGCCCAATTTAAAACTTTCCTTTGATATATAGTACATCCTGCAATAGAATTTTTGAACATTTCCTAAAACAAAAGTTGCTACCAGACAAGACCGATTTAATTCTGCTGAGAAATTACTTCCCTACATTACTTCCCTAAACATCACTAGAACAATGGCTCACCAATATTTAATATATGCAGTATTATAGTATATTATAGAACAGTGAGGACTCAGTGATTTAGTGGTCATATAAGCACTAAGGTTTTTTTTTCACCAAGGCAGACCAAAGAAAGAGGAACAGCAAAGGAGAATGGAATGGGATGGTTCGAAGTTTTTATTTTAGTTTTTTAAATCCCATGCTGTACTGTTTTACTTACCTTTTGTCACATTCAGTTAAACATTTCTTCCTAGGCAAATAATGTATCATTTAGATTCAATGTAGAAAGCCAACAACCTTGAAATTCTCTTTATAAAGTTACAGTGCTTCAATATTTACAAAATTTGTGCAAAACCCATTATAATCAGCAGATTTTTAAAACCCTTTTAAGAAATAAAAATGAATTCTCTGCTATATTCCAGAAGGCACAGTGAGGCATGGCTGGACTCTTTTAAGATGGCAAAGTTCTGATTTGTTATGATGAATTGATTTCATATTTCAGACAAGAACAAGGATCATTTATTTGTTTATATTTTTTAGACTGCTGAATCTGAAATGACTTTCATTAGTATACAATAGTGTAAAATAATTCTCAGAAAATCAGAATAAACAAAAAAGCAATAATGCAAATAATAATGTTTAATGTTTATTTAATAATTTATTGAACTTGTATGGCACTCTAATTTCACCCACTTCTGGGCAATTCACAACATTCCAATTAACAGAATATTTATAGTTTTCATTCCCCAAATGTGTTCTGGGACAAATCAGTCTTCAGTGGATTCTGAAAGGCCAGTAGTGAGGATACTGGCCTGACATCCAGAGGGTAGCCATTTTATAAAGTGGGGCATACATCTGAAAACCATTGTTTGTGTCCCTCCCCACCTACACACAAATCTGAGAATCAGCAAAAGTCTTGGTGAGAGTTACGTACTGTGCAGATAAATTGGATGTGCTATCCCCATACAGGGGAGGCTGTAAGTCCATAAATGCTAAGCCATATAAATATTTATGGATTAAATCCAAGACTTTGAATTGCACAGAGAAATTTAATAGTGTCCAATGCAATGATTGTAAGGCATTTGTTACGTGAGCATCATGAGTAATTTGCTAATTTGTTTGCTGCATTTTGCACCAGTCATACTTTCCAACTTGTGTACAAAGGCAGGTTTATGTAGACTGCACTGAGGAACTTAGGTAATGATGTTAAGTATAGTATACAAGTCACCACTGGGATAAACACATGAGCGAACAGCAGACTGCCAGTCTCTACTTTAGACAACAAAAGCATTGGGCTGAATCTGAATTTAATGTTTTTCTCAGATTCTTTAAAGTGTAAAGTAAAAAAAAAAATAGCATAGAAATGTTTTAGGAAATTTAAGGGTTTATTACTATTAATGTCTTATTATTGCATTACAATTGCTTTAAAACAAGTTGCAACTAGGATACAATAGAAATTTCAAATTATATTAAAATATGAAAGAAAATATACTTTAACCATTAAACCTTTTCTGCAGTGTTGCCATATTTTATATACTGTAATTATTTATAAATATTTTTATTATATTATTATTAGGTTCAAGGTGCAGGTTTTCGGGGTTGGAAAGAAGTAACCTCCATATTTAATAAAGATGATGAACAACAATTATTAACAGGATGTAGATCTCCAAAATCTAAAGGGTATGTATATAATGGAGTGCAAAATGATACTAAATGTAACAAGCTATCTTGTAGTAAGTTTACTCAAATTATTAAAGCTAGAATCAAGATAATAAATCAGGAAAAGTAACTAAGATTCCAGAAAATTAGACAATATACACTTAAATTCTGTACTGTTTTTCATAACAAAACTTCCTGTTTAAAGATTTATGTTGAATTGGAGCTGTGATTGTTATAGATGATTTGTGCAGAAAAACTGGCATTATTCCCAATAATACAGCTAGAGCTTCCAATTCATAGAAATTGAAAGGCTTGCAAATTAATTACTTTTAATTTTTACTATTCTGGTTAATCTTATATTAACTCTTTTTGACTTTAGCCATTTTTAAAACATGGAAATATAAAAATAAATATTTAAATGAGCTAAATATATTCAGTGACTGAAACTTGAACAGTAAGAGGAAGATATTGGAAAAACCATCCTAATCATTAACTTTTATCCAGAGATAAAACAATGTTCATCTACTCTGAACTAGACAATTAAATATCTTTCTTTTTCATATGATTTCTAATAAAACTATTTATTTATTTATCCAGAACAAATACGAAACTTAAAGAAGATTTAAAATCAGAAAAGAAAGGTGGATTTTGGGACAGCTTGGTGATAAAACAGAACATCCATTCTAGGAAGCCCGATGAGATTGAAGGATGGGAACCTCCTCAGATTCCTGCCAGTGACCACCTCAATGATGCAGAAAATACTCTAAGTGACTCTTCATCTTGGTCAGGCTGGGAAGATGAAACCAAAGGCTCAACAAAGTACACAAACCTGGCAAGCTCAGGGAATAGTTCAAGGTGGAGTATTAAATCAGCCGGAAGGTTGGTCAGCATTAGGCGACAAAGCAAAGGTAACCTTACTGATAACTGGGAAGAACTAGAATGATATAAAGTGTTAGATGTGACAAAGTGGAGCATTTCAGCTTCAGTGTATTCCATGTTTTTTTTTTGCAAGAATAGCCAGTCTGAATCTGGGATGGGTGCATGCATTTCTAAAATGCATCTAGAATATTATGAACCTGTTCCACAAATGCTAGCACAATCCCAGAATACGTGGATCCACCCAGTCCATAGGAAAAAGTGCAAGTTTTGTTCTGCATGTATCTGCAAAAGATGTGGAATGTTCTCAATATTGTTTTAGGTTAGATGATTTATGTATGTACTTAAACCTAATCTACATCTTTTTACAGAACTGCATTATTCAAATTCTTTAATAGTTGAGTCATTGGTTTCTTAGACCTACTATTTCCTCACTGAACAAAATTCAACACCAACTTTGTGCCTATAATTTCCACATTCACACTGTCTTATCATCTTGAGTTGCTCTTTAAAAACTGAAATGGTTGTATACACTGGTTGAATATTGACTGTGTTAATGTAAGATTTAGATTGCTTGAACTTCAGGTAAATTTTTTGAATGCTTTCCCTGTTTTGTGAAAATGCTAGTTTGTAGCTGATACCTCATTGTTCCGGCTTTATAATGGTTCTTAAGATGGACATTTTGACCTGCCAAAATTCTGCATTTTTCTAAAATACCAAATCAAACATGAAGCGCAAAAACACCAATGTTTTTCTTTTGTTGCAAACGTGTCACAGATGCAAGGAGAAAAACTGTTTCTGTATATTAATAGTGCTTCTGCATATTGTGGTGTTGAACTATCACTCAGCTAAAGCAGAAGTGCAATCATCCTAAATCATATACTGCAAACACAACTCAGATGTCAGCCTAAGCACAAATTCTATCCTTACAAAGGTAGTTGCATATGGTTTGACTCCACTTTGTAGCAAAAATAGAAGAACTCATCTGAGCAAATTTGAGTAATATGGAAACTTTTCAGGTTGCTGTTGCTACTCAGCTGAATCATTGTATGTATTACCATCATTGCTGATAATAACATTGCATATTGTGAGGTATTTTTAGGCGGTTGTATTATTTAGAAAACTAGGAAATCAAGCCTTTCATAAAGTCCGGCCTATAAGAAATGTTATCACTCAGTTTATGCACAATCCTTTTATAGATTAATTGCTTTTCAATATTTGTCCTTGTATCCTTTGTCCACATGATCCTCTTTATCTTTGCTGCTATGTAAGATTTAATTGGTTATGCTCTTTCTTTACATCTTCATGGAGACAAACATTCTGTCTTGGCTATCTACAAATGCTTATTTTAATTTGCTGTTAACACAATTTATTTGCTAGCTGCTGCTAAATTTATTACTGAAGAAGAATAATTTTTCATAGTGCAAAGAAAACAGAAGAAATGTACTCTTAATATTAATGTGGGGATTCTTACAGGATATTTTTATATATACATTTATTGAAAAATGTTCCATGTATGCGCTTAGCATGATAGAAGACACTGTACTTTTGTATGCATATGTACCCCCATGAGAGAAGAAAGAGATGCAGTGACTTTGTTGGAACAACTTCTTTCCACAAGGAAACACATTTGATAAATGCTTTTTTGCATTCTTCATTATAAGCATCTTTTCCAGTCTTCTGACTGCTCAATATATGAAGTTCCCTCAAAGACTAGAGATTAAAACTTGCTAAAAATCATTTTATACATAATACAGTGGAACCTCCAGTCACGACCTTAATCCATTCCAGGACTTCGGTTGCAACCTGATTTGGTCGTGACAGGAAACAAGATTGACTGCGCATGTGCAGACCAAAAATAATGGCATGGAAGGGGAAATTGCCGCAGCAGGGAAAATTGCCGTGGCTGTATTTGGTCACCACCTGAAGATACGTTCATGACCAGATGCAAAAATTTTCTGAAATTTTTGGTCATCACCCAATTTGGTCGTGGACAGAAGCATTTGAGACCCGAGGTTCCACTGTATGACCTTGTGAATGGAATCCAGTAATTTTGAATTGGAGAAGACAGTTACAGTTAAATGAGAAGCTACCAAAGAGCCATTGTTCAGCTAACTACTAATACTACTGATTTCAAAAATGAAGAAAATATTAAAAGTGCCTTGAATTATAATAGTTTGCTATAGAAATGTTTGGTTAGAGAAATTTACTGTTTTCTTCCTCATCCTTAGAAAACTTTGATTATTTTTTTATTTCAGGTTCTGCAAAATGAGTATCTAATCAAGGATGGTAGCATATTTCTTGCCTCTTAGTTACCAATCCTTACTTGAAACTGATATTGAGCATGCATGCCACTGCTTATAGAATGACCTGCTTAGCAATATAGAAACTAAACATCTACATTCAAAATTTCTTTTTTAAGAATCAGGTTTTTTACAGGACTGTTTATAACTATGCAGAATATTTCCAAGATATAATTCCTCCCTACTGGTAAAAGCTTCAAATTATATATAAAAAATGAAATACCATACTACACAGACAAAAATTATGGCTACAGACCAGAGATACAATATCTCTCAGTCATACAAGAAGATTTTATAGCCTTTGTCCACCATGTCAGTACTGTCTTATGTCTTTGAGCATACAGAATTTTTCCTTGCTGCTCTATTGCACTTCGAGATACCCTTATACCAAGCAGTATCTTGTGATCAAGTGACTTGCATGCAGATTGTAAAATTGTGGTGAAGTAGGCTGCCACAACCAGCCTGAATCTTGAAAGTGGGCTATTAACAAACTCTTTTTTGCTTTTCGTATTTTTGATACTGACAGTTGTATTTCAAGTAATGGCATTGGCCCTATGTTGTGGAATGATAGACATTTTTTTTTCTTTTCAAACACCAAATTTGTAGCCTAAACATAATTGCTATGGAAGAATGGGATTTTATAGTAGCATTATAGCTGAACTAAGAATTTAGAAAAAGATTTGTTTGGGCAAATTAAAACAGAGTATCCAAAACATTGAGACTAAAAGTATATTAAGACCCCTTTCAAGTTCAGAGAAAACTTTACAAATATGCATGTTCTGTTGAGAGTGATTTACTGCCTGATTATGCTAGTGTGTATCCTAATTAATTAATTCTTTAAATTAATTGAAAGTAATTCCAGAATATAGCCATTTTCTTTATGCAAAGACTTCTTTGGTTTACAGTTTATGGAAGATAACCATACAAAAGAAGCAAATGTATGTTGGCATTGAGATCCAACAGAGAAACAAATCCAGGAGTGCAACTTAAAAGAGTCAAATATGTATTCTTATTTACCATTTATCAAAACCTTTTTATACTGTGACAGATAGAAGCTCTGCCTTGCATACGATACCTGTCAAGTGCCTGTATTTCACCTTGATGTCATTTCTGTGATGTCCAGCTTAATTCCATGTGTAATAAGATTCACACATTTGTCCTATATTTATATAGACAAAGATGGGTAGATTTACAAAACTCAATCCTATTGTAAAACAAATTCCACCATCTGCATCCTATGTGTTGGCTTAAGCTTTTGCAGTATTAGTAACGAGTTGTGATGATGAAACCTGAGAAGCAGAACTGATAATGGTTTAGCCCCACTGTTACAAATGCTGTTCTGTTCATTGGCCAGAGTCGTGACTGGCAATACTTTAATACAGTCTTCACAAAACCCATGGACCACAAGTTATTCCTCTGCACTTCAAATTATATATTGAGTGATGACTCGCCATAGAAATTCTAAAATGCTATCAGTTGCTCTGCTGGATCCTTTTGTGTGCAGTAATGTGCAATATGGTCTATTTGGTCTTAATGCTGGATCCCATGTGCTTCAGAAGTAAGAAAAAGGTCAAAAGATTAGGCCTAAAGTGAAAATTTGAGATATATAAGGTATTGCCTAAGTGTATTAAAGCTATGGAACTTCTTTTATAAACACGCACAGATTCTATCAAAAGATGCACAGTGTTACATTGGTTTCTGTATGTTTAATGTCATCAAAATTCATGGGATAAAAGTGTCCTTCACTTTGGCTGGTTTATGTCCATGTTTTCCTAAAGCAGAACTACTTAATACTTAAAGGCAATGATTAAAATTTTAATATAATTTATTGATGTGCTTTTGTAGATTTTTAAAATATAATTTTCCTTGTGAATATTTGCTTGACAACTTATTATTTGCATTTTTCATGTATCACTACTTTGATACATGTCAGCCTTTCTTTAGACAATCCATACCCTTTTTCTTTTTGTAACGATTTGATTTAACTATATTAGTTTTAAGAACATTGCTTGAAAGTTGCACAAATGTAACTATTCATATGTTGTTCATGTTGCCTTTTCACTACATCTATGCATAATACTTGGCTTGAAGTCAATGAAGATGAAATGCTTTATGTGACTTTAATTAGTCACTTAATGCTCATGTTTCCTTTTCTGTATTTTATTAGTTTTACTTAAAAATAGTATTTTCACAGATGAATAAAAACTTAATTAAAACCAAACTAATGAAAATTTTCATTTAATTCTATTGATTATATGTTCCAAAGACTGTAGAATATGGCAGAATGTAGCTATTATTTACTGTACTTGTAAAGGATTTGCATCCATATGTTTGCCATACTTGTATAAGTGCCATTGATCAATATGATTTTATTGGGAGAGTCAGCATCCTAGGCCTAGACTTTTCGCTTAAAGTTTTCTTCCAAAAACCAGTAAAAATCTGCTGCTAATTTTTTACATTTGTCTCCCACACTTTGAGGGGAAAAAGTCAGTAAAATAAAATCAAATAGCCAACAAAATAATTTAGAATAATATTTTAAAAAATCAAAAGTGTAGTAAAAGTTATTACAAGAGTCAAATTTCTGCAAAAATGAAAGCTTTTGAGGGATCCTGTAAGATTTGCAAGAAAACAACCAAGCTGTCCTTTTTTACTGAAATCTCTGTATCCTTACTGCACTGAACATTACAGGAAATAAGACAACTGAGGGAAGATGGGTTTAAATCTAACACATATTTAAACTATTTACTAACTTTAAGTACATTTTAAAGCAATTATCTGTATAATATTAAATTACTTTTGGACATGTTGTTCCAGAGCTTGGGTAAGGTCATTGAGAACGACTTTTCTAGCAGATTTATAGCAGTAGGCAGGCTGATAAAGCAGTGTATTATTCCAGCAATGTCACACTAGGCAAAAGCTTTCTATCATATTTTCCCCAAAACACTCTCTTAGCAAAGGCCCTTTTTGATATTAATTACATATTCACCTTAACAGTTTCTACCCATTTTATTGGCTCCTGTAGTTAGCCCCAAAGGAATTAGTGATTACATAGACTCCTAATGCTCTAGTATTTTCTTGTTTATTAATCAGATCTTGTGATGCATGAGGGACAGTTTAAAATAGCAAAGCAACAATTTAACCATTACAATTGCAATTTGAGATTCTAAACAAATTATGACAATCTAAGCAACAATCAATACCCTTAATTCAAAAGCAATCTAGGCACTTCCAAAGCTTCTGGTGTTGATGATAAATAACATGCAGCTATTCTATCTTTTCCTAAACATGTATGTTCCTGTTTAAAAAAAAAGACAAAGCAATGAGAAAACTCAAAAAAGATTTACACATGGAAAATAGTGTTGTTTTGACCTCTAAATTACTGTGAAAAATCACAAGCCTCATTTAAAAGCACCCAAAATCTCCCATTGTTTTAAGTCCAATAAATAAGCTTACTGGCTGTGAATCATGTGCAGTCAACTATTGTAATGACCTTGGGAGACAGGGCAAAAAGAGCCTGCAAGGGAACAGTCAAATTTAAGACAGCCTAGCCCAGAACTGGATAGCGGGTGGGGCAAGAGGCTCAGAAGGGACCCTTCCCAGTTTCTCAGGCTGCAAAGGATTCTACTTTCAGACTCGCAAGATTCTATCAGTGTGGCTTTACATTTATTTATTTTATTTATTTGATTTG
>AZIM01000633.1:104115-116788 GCA_000516915.1 Ophiophagus hannah
ATGTTTGATGGTGTTACAGATATCACCGCAGGATATTATTATTGTTGTTGTTGTTGTTGTTCTGAAGTTAGGAGAACCTCAGAAGCATGAAAAGCCACACCTGTGCCTAAGTAGGCATTTCAACAATTCTCACTCCGATGAACTCTGTTTGTGGAGCAACTTACAATAATAAGAGAGCAGAAAACTGAGATTTTTAAAAGCCAAAATTCCAGAAAGAAAGGAGAAACAGTCCACCTTGAGGCAAAGCAATACAGATGTTCCTAAAAGGTTGTCTGAAATGCTAATTGGGGGGGAGGGGTGTTAGGGAGACCCTCTATCCCAGATATAGAGAACATGGCTTATAAAGGCCTTATATAATTTATGACTAACTATATCATGTATCTAACTGGGCCTTACTGGGACTCAGAATGACCTCCCCCCACCCCCACAGATTTCCTCGTTGATTTTATTATGTGCTTCAATTTTCTTGGCATGAATAACCCAGTTAGAATGTCAAACCAGGAAGGAGAAATGCACACATGCACACGCACACACAGACACAGCCATTCAGCATGCTGGATTAGTCATTCTCTCAACTTAGTCTACTTCAGTGTTGCCATATAAAACTGAAAGCAGGAATACATCCCATTTAAAGTCCATAGAGGACAGGCACTTTGCAAATGCAATAAAAGATCAAATATGCTCCTCACGTGCCTTTCTGCATTTTGGTGCTCACTTGTAACACACTGTGTCCAAGACTGAGGTGAGGAATAATTGAGGTAGTCAAAGTCAAAAAAGCCTCTGGCCTTTGCTTAGTGTGCTCTTAATTCTCTAAGGCATTAGCTAAAACTCCCATAAGTAATCTGAACCATCTCTTTAAGAAGAAAGCACATGAAGTGGATGTTAACCAAACGTGCCATTTCTTCCATGCAGAAGCTGGCAAAACGTTGCAATTTAAAGCACCCTTTCCCATATAAATATATAACTACACACATCTGGATTCTCAAGTTAAGGGGCATAATTCTACAATGCCAACAGTTATGAGAACAGCATGTTCAGGGTTGCAACATTCCACTTATAAAGGACACATCTTTTCACTTCAGTTACAACAGCATGGACACAGAAGAAAGCTAAGTCGAAAGTACAATGAAAAGTACCTTGAATAACAAAGCAAGTTGGTAGTCCTTTTGAGGTCATGGAGGAAGAAACAGGAAGGAGGGCAGTGAAACAAAAGAGAGGAAGATTTTATTGGACAGAACCAATACTCCATTCATGGTTATAAAAGTGTGCTGTGGGCACTACTATAAAACAAAGACTGAAGGGAAAACTTCCCCTCTCTTGGAAAAAAAAATTAAAAGTAGCAAATTAGCAACATATTTCTTGGAAGCAAATGAGCTGAAACCAATGGATCCGTTCTCCTTATCAATAAAGTAAAATGTTAGACATAAAACAATAAAGAGAGAAAGCTTTTAAGATGACAGTTAATCATTGCTATTGACCAGAGCTATTATTATGAATTCTTTATCCCCATTTTCAGCATTTCATGCTTCTAACCTTTTCTGTACAAGACTTTTCTTGCCCCACTTCCGCTACTCAAGGCTGCTGGCTGCACATGAAAGGCAGTCACTGGAAAGGCAAGAGCACTAGTGCACCCTTGTTATAAATCAGACTGAAAACATCCTTAGGACCTACGGATTCCCCACCTTTATTATAAACAACACAAGACAGCCAACTCACCTAATCCTCCTTCCTCCTCCTATATTTGATACAACAACTCTGTGAGGTAGGTTGGGCTGAGAAAGAGAGTGACTGGCCCAAAGTCACCCAGCTGATTTATGCTGGATATCATAAGGAGTGCAAACCAACAAAATACCTGAGCATCTATATTCTCCAGTGGTGGGCTGCAAATTTTTTAACAATCAGTTCTCTGGCTGGGTAGGCGTGGCCAGTTGGTCATGTGACTGGAGTGGGTGACATCACTCATCACACCCAGCCCTGCCTCCAGGCCACTCGCCTCAAAGGCAGAAGTGGGATTCAGCCGGTTGGGGCTAATCCCACCACTGGCTGGCCCCATTTCCAGCTGTTTTTCGGGCTGTTTTTGGCCCAAAAAATGCCCCCAAAACAGCCTGAAAATGGCCCAAAAAAACAGGCCAAAAATGGTGGGGGGCGGAGAGGGCTGTAAAGCACTATAAAGTGGTATATAAGTTTAAGTGCTATTGCTACACAAGGCCATGGGGTAAAACTCATCCCACTTGTTCTTGATGCCTTGGCTTCCAAATACAAATTATTTGCTAAGGGTCACATTTATTTAATGGACCTGTTTGCAAAGCCAGCTTTTACATACCCACTACAGTCTGAGAGTTAGGAGGTGTTTGAAAGGAAAAAAGAAAAGTAAAACTATGTTTGCTAGTCTGTCTAGCAACATCAAAGCTGCTTGCAACTCTGACTTTGGTATATTCTAAATGAAATATATACCATATATTCGTAAAGTGATTTCTGTAGGCATATCATTATTTCTCACAGCACAGAGCTGAACTCTTCAATCACATAACTTATTTGGAAAGCTATTTATATACTGGAACAATGATCACTCCAGGAGTCTGAGAAGTAGATATTAACACACAGCTAATAATTTTTCTTTACTCCAAAGTATTATATACTTCTTACCTTCCAGAATAGAATACTGCAGTGACGACAAAATTGCAAGGTGTCTCCATATTGTTCTTTTATAGGATAACATTTCTGAAGTGCAAAATACATCAGCTTCCAGTCAATATGACCTTTTTCTGACAAAATAAGATGCCTACAAAACTGAACATAAAAAAATGACATTTGAAGGCAATCATGTTTCATCCAGCAGTTAAGTCAGATAACAATAATGGAACAGAACTGTACGCATCAGAAGATTTTTTTTAGAAAATAATTTGTGAAATAAGTTAGGGGATTACTGACTCACTAAGGGTTTTTTTGGTCCCTATCCATCAAATAATTGTTAGGTTATGGCATGGCAAGCAATGATAGGCAAATGTTTTCAATTATTATAGATTCTTATTAAAGCTAAGCAAAATGTGGGTCTAGACCAGTGTTTTTCAAACCTGGTAATTTTAAGATGTGAGAACTTCAATCCCCAGCATTCTCCAGTCAGCGTGAGTACATGTTCTTTACCATTAAATTTATACTTCAGTGGAAGTAAAATCTGCTGAAAGCAGAGATTTCTTTCTGGCCCACTATGTTTACTATGTACATAAGAGAGCAAAAGAGTACTGCTAATGGTTGTTACATACTTTTTTCTGGAACTCCAAGCAAGTTGGTTTCCTTTTTCTTTCTCCATCCCGCCCCCCCAACTGATTCTTTACATAGGAGCAAAGTTTGAGAACCTCACTCACTAAAAAAAAGTACATGCACAACAAAACTTTTTCTTACTTGTTTTTCAGCAAAATGGTATTGACACAACTTTTTCCATAACTGCCTATCTTCACTGAGCATATATAATGTTGGAGTCACTTGTCCTAAAGTAATGATATCCCATCCATCTGAAAATCTATGTAAGATGTTGTTCAGCATATGTAAAGGAAGATCGCTAAGTGTAAGTCCATTGTTGATGTGCTGAAAATCAAAATCATTTACTTGTTAATTTAAACACCAAGTGTAGACAGAATTTAGAAAATCAAAACATTTCTATCAAAGCAGAGCTTAATAAATAGGCATGATATTCTAAAGTCAAAACTATATGTTCCAATAATTCTGAAAATTAGAAATAGGCTAACTATATATTGCTGTACAGCAAGGGTGTAAAACTGGCGGCTGGCGGGCCGGATGCGTCACACGCAGGACACGCCCACCCCGGCCCTGCAAAGGCAAAAAACATCGCTCTACATCATTATATGTCACTTGACACAATCAAGTTTGACATCCGTGCTATACAGTGTATATTACATTTCTAGGTGCTCAAAATATTATTAAGTTATTAGAAAGAATAGGATTTGTTTAAAAAAAAATCCAGTGCTGAAAACAAAACATTGCCCATTTCTTCATATTTTAACTAGATTACCATTTCTGTTTCTTCACAGAACATCTATTTTTGATTAGATTTTTTTTAATTTCATGCCTTCTTGTCCTAAAGAGCAAAATGAGGGGGAGATAATCCTTAATGAGATTCTCACAGAAAAAATGCCCCACTTTGTCTCCCAGCATCTGTAAACGATCCTTCCAGATTTAAAAGAAGGGCAGAAAAGCTGGATGTACCTTGGTCATCTGAAGATTACTGAGCTGCTGCTGCCACATAAGGATAGTTTCCAATCGGCAAATCCAAATATTGATGTTTCCTACCAGCACCGATTTCCCTACACTCCTGATTAACATGCAGAGGGTGGAACTCAGGTCCTGAAGAAGATCTTTAATCAGGCGTGGATTATACTGGTCTTCCAAAACTTGGAATGGGAATTGAAAGATATATACAGGTGGATGAGTAAACCCACTTTTAAATATACTGAACAGACTTTTCATTCTCTTAGCTAAAACAGAACCCGCCCCATATAACATGGTTCAAATGTACAGGTAATTTGATCCAGCTATGTAATCCTTAGCTAATATTAGTAAGAATGAATTCTACAAATAACATAAATAATAACCCTACTGGTAGGCACGGAATGGGACAACTTGCCACAGCCAACGCGTTGTGGCCAACACGCTGTGGCCAACTCACCATGACCAACTTGATGATGGATAACTTGCCATTACTACATTGCCATGGGACAATGTATTTTAATTATTTAAAATAAATATATTTTTTTAAATTTTTGCATTCACATTTCATTTCTGAAATGTGGGTCATTCTGTCGCTCCTTTTGCATCCTTTTTAAAACTGATTCTATTCCACCATTTCTTTGATGTTAGTGTAACTCTTGTCCTGCAGTGAGTTGTTCTGTGGCAAAATGGCCGTGGGGAGTTGGCCCCAAAGCAAATTATCATTGACCCCCGGTTGGCAATCTTTTTGGGGTGAGTGAACAAACCTGAAATTCTGAGAATATGATGCAGCTTTACCTTTTTGAACAATTTTATCCAAAATGTTGAAGTAGTTCTTTTGAGCTGCACCACTCAAGGATGTCAACTGGGATTTGGCTATTAACTGCAGAAGCTAAAAGAAAACAGCCACCCTTAAACGGTGCATAAAGTCAAATGACACATTAATCACAAGAAGCTACAGCAGGGCTAATCAAGTGGAGTGCAAGTGAACAACTCTTCTGATGCTGTCAAAAGCAGCTGGCCTTTGAATCTGGGGCTTGCTCTTCTCTGCATGTGTACAAATTCCCTTTTGAGCATCACAGCAGGAGCGCAAGTCACTTGTACATCCACCTGTCTACAGCCGCTCTTAACATCAGGAGTTACTTTGAGAGTGACACACAATTCCCCTCCAATATTAATCCTGTCAACTTCAAACCAAAGGCACTTCCTGAGCGATAGTTTTGTCACACAAAATGCCGCATTAAAAGGTAGTTTTCAAGTTCCTGCATAGCAGATGGGGGTGGGGGGGGAAAGATCTCCTGCAAAGCCGTTCTCTTGAAAATATTTTTGAAGTTAGAAAATGTTTTTGCTCTACTTCATCAAACATCTATGAGGGAGATGCAAATATTATTACTATGCCTGAGCCATTTTAAGTGCATTCCAACCACAGCACTTCCCGCTGATTTCAATCGGAGGATTAAGAAAATCAACAAAAGTCACCCAGAAAGGAGGCATGGTCACAGGCTCAAAATGTCTGAATATTTAATTTAAAGATACTTAAGTGAATTTCAACATAATCCTGAGCATGTTTAATCAAGTAAATATATTGAATGAATCCAACTCTATGGCTCAGCTAAAGCGCACTTTAGACAATGTGCTGATTAATGCTGTTGGCCAAGGGGTTCTCTAGGTGTGAGGAACTTCTAGGAGTAAAGAAGCTTTTTTGTTAAGGACTCCGATAATAATATCATAAATTGAGTTGGGATGCCAGTGGGTAGGTAGTGAAATCAAT
Source organism: Ophiophagus hannah (assembly GCA_000516915.1). Taxonomy (NCBI): domain Eukaryota; kingdom Metazoa; phylum Chordata; class Lepidosauria; order Squamata; family Elapidae; genus Ophiophagus; species Ophiophagus hannah. Next base: position 110,111 of record AZIM01000633.1, read on the forward strand.
GCAAGATTTAGAGCCAGGCCATCTGAATCTATTACGCTAATCAACATGCAGATAGCTAGTTTAAACTTGTTCTGAACCCCCTCAAGGTCAACAGCAGAAGGCACGCTCATGAACTATAAGAATTAATTCAATCACAGAACTGCACAAGCCAGGAACATCTTACTTTAACTACGTAATTGAACCTCCGGATGTCCTGAATTGCACTTGAAAAATCCAAACGATTGAACGCTTCTCCCAAAGTGCAATAGCCATGCCTCTTGAAACAAAAAAGGAAAGAAAACAGATGTTAAGATATGCAGAAGGACCTGTACTAAAAAAGAGAAGGAATAAGAAGTACCCAAGCTACACAAAGCGTGATTCATGCAGCAGCTGATGCTCCAGTTTCCAAGCTGCCTAATTTCTCAACATCTTCACCAAAGGAGTACAAAGGAGAGAAGGCAAGAGGAAATTTCTATATAAACCTAACAGGGCTCATTCTGCTTCTAGATTCATCTGCGGCAAGTCTTCAATGCCTAGAATGCTTTCTTTCATCTCTCAAGAGGGAAGGTACACATGTAATGTTGTACTTTAGACCAATTAAGATAACAAATATACAATATGGGAAGGGGAAAAACGATTGATACTGAAGCTCCTCAAATCTCATTAGATCTTTTTTTTTACAGATAATATGAATAAATCGATTGACATGTTTTAATAAAACTGTTCCTATCCTGGAAAAGAGTTAACATACAGCATACCCCTTTCTGCAGTTGCAAGAGTAGATTCATTACATGAGTGACTACCAGGACCTTTTGGAAACAGTCATTGCACAGAACACTTACTTCACGGGTACTTTCTTTATGAACATATATCCAGTTTTCACGATAAAAACCTGAAAACAGAACCAAGCACAAACTCATTAAATAACTTCAAGTTTAGGACGGCTAACATTCCCCCTTGCCCAAATTTCTTTTCTATGGCACTCACAGAATTCCCTGGCTGAATTTAGAATGACTCCCACCAAAGCATTAGCTATCAGGACTGTAGCCATTTCAAGCAGGCTTCTGGTGTTGGTCACAATCTGGTGATAATGTAAATATCAGTTAAGATTTAATATTGATCAATCAAGGAATGTCACAGAAAGTTTTGTCTTAAGGCTCTTCTGTGAATGACTCCATTGAACCCATAGATAGATAGATAGATAGATAGATNATAGTTTTATTAGTTTATAATATAACATACAAAGAGAATGCAAAAGCAAGTATTAGGGAAATTAGGGAAGGAAAAAAGGAAGTGAATGGTGAGGGAAAGAAAGGGAAAAAGAAAAAAAAGGCATTGACTTNNATTTCTGTAACAACAAATCTATCTAATCAGTAAAGGTCAAAGTTTCATCTTTTTCCACCTCAAGCACAAAGTCCAGAAGTGGTTTCCAAGTCGAAGGAAAGGTGTTTGTGTCTTTTTCTTTAAGCAAAGCAGTCAATTTAGCCATCTCTGCTAACTCCATCAGTTTTTGCAGCCATTCATCCATTGTGAGGGTCACATTTCTGTGCGTAGAGTACTCTACGCAGACTGAATCCATATATATGACCATGCATTAGCTGTCCTGTCAACCAGATTGTTCAAGAATTATTCAATAAAGATGATTAGACATTTGTACAGGACAGCTCTTCAACAGATGGCCCTCATTCAAATCTAGAGAAAGGGATTGAACAGCCTTTGGACCAAACCAAGTTTCAGTGTTTAGATGGTGTCCTTATCAACATTACATTCTTGATTAAATTATCTTTCTATTGATATATAATTTTATGGTACTACTCCCCAAAAAATTGGTGTTATTAGCCATCAAACCTCAAAAATACAATTTTCCCAAAAGGTTTCCACAATTTTGGCCACTACTGTACTTCCAGTTATTTCGCAGGCTACCAAATCTAAGAGTTCAAAAGTGAAAAAATGGAACAAAGAGGACAATATTTACAGTTTTGGCTTAGGAGATGAAATTTCAATCAGCGGAGCAGAGAGGGTAATATTGACTCAATACATCTCAAACTGGAAGGAGGAAGTGTTAAGGTGAGTTATTTCTCTTTCTGTTTAGTTGAATGCCCTAACTTTTTACTTAAAAAAATAGATGGTTGTAGACTTTAGGAAAGGATGTGATTCAACAAAATGACCAGCAAAAACTGCCTCTCACTAATCACAACAGAAATGTCATTAACATACCACTTCTTCTCACTTCTCTCCACTTCCCTCTAGTTAATCATCATGTTACACTGAAGTGAGATTCTGTACAATTTAAAAGCTTTTGCAGCCACCTTTAAAAAAGAGAAAGGCCTGCCTTCTCTGTGTCAATTCAGACTCCCCTTTTTAAAGTGGAATCAGTCCAGCCAACACTTCAAATTTATTTTCTAACTAGAAGTCAGTGCAATGACTTCCTGGACCGATCTGGATTGCTGTAATTTTATATGAATTTTGCTAAGACCTACCGTTGCAAAGAAATGTTTCGTTGTAAAAAATGCCAATGTCCTGAGATCATCTGGAGGTGAATCTGACTGGGAAACACACTTTCAACATCACAGTTTGGTATTTAGCCACCTCTACTAATTCGCTTTTGATTCTACCTCAGAAACTTTCAGGCTAAGTACCAGGGCTGTGGAGGCTTCGAAGTATTTCAACCAGGGCACAAGCAGGGGGGTTCACAATTATTCACACCTGATTTTTTCCAGGCTGCTGTGCATTAACATTACCACATTGAACTCTTAAAGAGCATAGCACTTTCTTTTCAGACCTGGCAGAATGGTTAGCCTGAAAGAGGCAGCCTATTTTAATAAAAGAAGGGAGGGATATGCTGGTATTTGGTCTTCAAGTGCTTCTCCTGAATCTTTTTCATGACATGACCAACTTCTATTAGGAGCTTCCTAAAGGGAAAATTCTTAAAACATAAATTTACATATATACAGTTGTTTTAATAAAAGTTTAATAAAAGAGGATTGAAAGTTGTTTTTATGCTCACTCTGTAGAGCAGGGCTGTCAAACTCCTGGCCCACAGGCCAGATGTGTCACGTGCTGCCCAGGCCTGGTTCAGCGAAGGGGAAAAATGTCCCCATACGTCATGTGATGCCGCCGTGACAATATGAGTTTGACACCCCTGCTGTAGAAAGGATAATAGCCTTGAAGGGTAACTGTATGAGTCAGATAAATGCCTTGTTTGTTTTTAAAGAAACCATTTGGTGCAAATCCTAACCATATACAGCTTTTTATGCACATATACACATACAGGAATCCTTACCTAGTCTGTGCTTCTCACATACATAAGTATTTTGTGGGCATACTTATAACAGCTCTGTTGAGGCACAAAAGTTATTGTCAAATTGCAAAGAGCATTAAAAACTGAAAAGCAATTCTTACACTGAGATTTTGCAGTGTTCCTAAAGTGATCCTTTTTCCTTTTCTTGCTTGCAAATTCACACTCGGTGCTGCATATTTCTTCATCGCTGTTCAAAAGACTGAAAGCAAATCACAGAAGCAATTCATGAAATGTGTTTGACATAGGAAAGAGCCAAGCAGGCTGTGTTCAAGCAATATTTAAACAAGCACCAGGGTGAAGAACTTGGATGAAGTCACTTGCAAACACAGTGATGCCTCAGAAGAAGAAAAGAGCTCTCTTCTATTTACAAAAACATTCCTGGCCTCTAGGCATAGATGTGTGGAGACACGTTTCACACAGAGAATAGCTTATGTTAATGTTCTTCCACCTCGACTTAAAAGATACCACATGGCAATGTTTAGACAGGCAAGTCTTGCTAATTGGAAGATATAGCTATATAAATTATTATTGGTATAAAGTAGCTAAATTAATTATAGCTCAGGCCCACAGAGAAAAAGATTATTCCAATAAAAATTATACCCAAGGGTCATACAATATTTTATTATTGTTTTAGATCCAGCATTTTGTGCTATTCAAAATACTTTTAAACTTCTTTTAAATATGAATTTAATGTAAAAAGTACCAAGTGATCAATCTATGTGAATTCTATAATTACACTTTCAATTTTCATAAAATTTAAAAAAAGTAGGTAAAAAAGATACAGCAAACTTTTCCAGAACCCAATCCAATATGGTTTGCTTTGCTTACTTCACAAATACTGAAACTATAAACATGAGCAATGCAACAACGTGAAAAGAAAGGTGTTACTTTGCTGTTTTCATTCTTTGATGGGAAAATTGTGTACAGGAATTTTCTCCATTCACTGAGCTCAGTATCAAATGAAAAATATTTATCACTGTCAATTCAGATTTAAGAAACTCATACTGTATAAAGTGAACACAGTAAGCATCAAAGAGAAAAAGAACAGAGGATGCAGGGGGGAAAAAACCCTCTACCCACTTCTCTAGGGATAAAACAGTAACTATGAAAGCAAAGAGTGCCTCACAAATTCAACATTGCAATGCAACCAAGTTTTTCAAGACATAAAAAATTCTCTTTGGATTTTTTTTTAAAATACAAATACAGCCAGCCATATGTGGCATAGCAATTATCTGCTCTATATAAATCTAAATCAGAACTAGGTTCTTCCAATAGCAAATTTTAATGAAAAATATTTCAATAGGAAAATAGATTCAGCCCAAGCACTCTGAAGCACAAGGCCGGAGACCTTGGATTTATTTCAAAGAAAGAAATGAAATCTGACATTGCTAACTTGCACTCAGCTGGGACTTTAAGTTCACTTCCATTTACACAAAGAAAAATCTGCCAAAACACCACAAAAAAACAGAACATACTAGCCAGAAGGAAGACTAATTTAGTTATGAAAGAGGTTTCTTTCTCTACTACCAAAGAAGCAAAGTACTTGATTTAAATGAAATAAGAGAAAACAACAGGAATACCCCATTCAATCCCAATCTATGTACTGTTGCATGTCCACAAAGAAATAAATTTGGAGGGACAGGAAGGTCATGACCTCCCAAAAGTTGCTTGAACAAAATACCTGTTATTCTATGTCAGCAGTTATGCTTGCTGGGCACTATGGAACCGGAATTCTAACACTGGTTCTTGAGGGTATGATGTCATAAGAGTCATGATGGCACACTGGTTAGAATGCAGTATTTGCAGGCTAATTCTGCCAACTGGCACCAGTTCAATTCATTGGCTCAATGATGAGTCAGCCTTCCAAGGTCAGTAAAACGAGGACTCAGATAGCTGGGGGCAATATGCTGACTCTGCAAACGTCAAACTCCCGGCCCATGGTCCGGATGCGTCACGTGCTGGCCACATCCACACCCGGTTTAGCAAAGGGGAAAATAGTCCTGATACATCACGTGATGCCCCCATGACGTGAGTTTGATAACCCNAGCACTATACAAGTTGAAGTGCTATTGCTATCTCCACTTATCAGACAACTCCATTATTATACCATTAATTGGACTAATGAAGCACTGAACTCTGGTGCTATATTTCTTGTTTTCCTTCTCATCTATAAAACTGTGGGCCTCTTGGAAATGACCCTGCCTTTTCCTCCCAGCAGGAAGGAATGAAGAGGGAGAAGGAGATGTGCTGGGACAGTTGGTGAGTTAGGGTCAGAAAAGTTATGATCACTTGACATCTGGTCCCCGCCTTCCTTTGTCCACCTTCCTTGAACCAACTGCAATATGCTCAGTTTAAATAACACATAAAGCATAAGCCAACCACCTCACAGTTTCAAGCACATTGTGTGAATCCACAAAGTTAAAAATTCAGCTGAGGGGAGAAACGAATGGTTAAAAGATTAGCACTTTGAAGCCACTCTTGAGGCTTTCAGGCTTGGTTCCTGATCCTTAGCATCCCGTTAGTGTTGAGCAAGCCAGTGGAGGATAAACTTGTGTTCCTGGACATTTTTGCTACGGAGTAAATGTGCATAAACTTGCAACAAGTGAAAGCTGTATATAATTCTTGAATGATCCTTCAAAAGCTAAACAGCATCACGATTGGTTAAATTTACATGAACACCCTACAAAAGTACAGAACTTAATTACTCCTCTGTTTTTGCTTAATACTATTTTTGCCCTGGGTTTTGGACTCCCTATTTAGCTTCAGATGGCCTCTTGGAGGCTGTGCTTATTTTATTTGCCATAAGACTGAAATAAAGGGTTTGGGTTTAAAATTGCACAGAACAGAGAGCGAGAAATAGCAAAACCAAAGATATACTGTAAAAGTGCTAATGAACTGAATACCAACTTTCTGTTATTGTGTTTTATTTTAGGCCCCAAATACAAAAAAGACAATAATTACGATACGATTTTTGATCTAACAAGAGATCATTACGCTGCAAAAGCTGTAGAACCATTACTTTAGAAAATTTTTATTTGCTATCCTGTGCACAACATATTTAACCTTGAGTTAAAATACAGTTATTAATCCAAGATGCATAAGCACTTATCAGCAGCTTGATTTCAGGGTCAAAGTCTACTATTCCTTTAAAAAAAAAAAAGCACCTTTGGGACAATCATGAACTGGATCAGCGGTCGCCAACTGGTGGGCCGCGGACCACCTGGTGGTCCACAGAGACATGTCACCCCCAGGAACACAAGGGGGATTCCTTGGATTTCTTGCTTTCTAGCTAATCTTTAGATCGTCGGGTCTGCTTTTAAGCAAAGCCGAACCTTCCTTAGGACTGAAGGAGTGAAGACTCAGCTAGCTGATGGCAGAAACACAGATCTCTAAGTGAA
>AZIM01000633.1:335870-353053 GCA_000516915.1 Ophiophagus hannah
AAGACATTGTAACATATGATTTTATGTACTATGCTTAAGTCCAATCTTAGCTGGTGTAGTTCAAGGTTATCTAAGTCTAGAATCTCAATCTGGTGGTATAGGGTATTGTGTTGTGAACAGAGTAGTGTAGTACTCTTCTTGTAAAATACTTCTGGACTCGCTCAATTATATTGATGTCTGATATACAGTGTGGATTCCAGACAGCGGAGCTGTATTCAAGTATTGGTCTAGCAAAGTTTGCACATCAGTATTACAAGAGGAGAAGCTGCGTAAGATCAGATTTACAACTCCTAAAGCCTTTTTTGTAATGTTATTGCAGTGAGCTCTGGTGCTTAGGTCATTTGATATGAGAACTCCAAGGTCTTTGACAGAGTGAGGGTCATCAATGAGGTCATATCCGCCTAGCTTGTATTTGGTATATAGATTTTTTTTTACCAATGTGTAGGACAGGGCATTTGTTGGTCGAGATTTGGAGTTGCCAACTGTTTGACCATTCAGACACATAATCGAGGTCTCTTTGAAGGATGGTAGCATTGTTGGTGGTGTTGAATAGTTTTACATCATCAGCAAAGAGGACGCAGTTACTTATAAAGTGATTACAAAGGGCATTTATATAGAGTGTAAAGAGTATGAGTCCTTGAACGCTCTCTTGGGGGACACTGCTGTTAACTGGTGCAGAGTTTGATAAGGCATTTCCTATTTTTACTAATTGTTGCCTGCTTGACAGGAAGGCAGTAATCCATTTATGAAGGGATCCGGAAATTCCCAAAGATTTTAATTTTAATAGTAGTTTGTCATGTACCGCTGAGTCAAATGCTTTGCAGACGTTTATGTAAATTACATCTATTGCTTTGCCCTGGTCAAGTAATGTAGTCCATATGTTTTTGCAGTGTAGAAGTTGCAAATTGCAGAACAATTTTTTTCCTGAAACCAAATTGTTTGTTGGAGAATAGGTTATTTGACTCTAAGTGGAAGGTAATACATTGATTAATAATTGATTCCATAACTTTGTACGTGACACAACACAACGAGATTGGTCTGTAGTTTTCAACCAGGCAGGAGGTCACCTTTTTTGAAGATAGGGGAAAAGACCATAGGTTTGCTAAAGACCATAGGTTTGGTAATGAATTGGTTCTGAATGATATCTCATATATTATGCTTAGGGGTTCTGCTATGGCAGTGGAGAACTTTTTAAAGAATTATACACATAAGCCATCAGGGCCAATAGATAAGGATGGTTTTAGGTGATGTAGTGCATTTTGTACATTATCTTCAGTAACGTTAAGATCATTGCAGATATTTGTGGTACAATTAGGAAAAGTGGGACATGGGCCATTACTGTTTACAAAGACTGAACTGAAGAACATGTTGAAGAGGTTTGCCTTAAAAGCTTTATCGCTATAGTCTTTCCCATTTGATCCTTTTAGGGGTGGGATGGTTTTTGAGTCTTTAAGTTTGGTGTTTACAAAGTTATAGAAGGCACGGGTGGGTTTTGTGCTTAGAAGGTTTCCCTCTTGCTTGCAATGGTAATTGGTCCATTCTGCTTTTATTTGTCGGCATAAGGTGTTGTATCGGTTTTTAAAATTAGTTACGTATTTAGTTTTGTTTTTATACCATAAGGATTTTTTTTAGATTGAAGTTTTCTTATTATTTTGGGTAAATTGTTTTTTGTTTTTGTTTTTGGGGGTTATTAATGGAACATATAGTTTAATGACTCTTTTGAGTTCAAGCAAGAAAGCGTTATAATGTTCTTCTGTAGTATTACAGCCAGAGAACAGAATCAAGAGATGATAAGTCGATGGCTATGAGTTCATAATTGGCTTTTTTAAAATTGTATTTTGGGGGTCCATCATTATGATCATTTTTGAGATGGTGTAAATTTAGACAAAAGTCAATCATGCTACGGCCATTGTTTGAAAATGGTTCCTGTAATTATAGGTCATAAATTGAGTTTGAGCTGTTGCAGAAAATGAGGTCGAGGCAGTTATTTAGTCTAGTGTTGTTATATACTAATTGATCCAGTCCCAGTGTGGTAATGGCATTGTACAGGATTGCATGAATGGGTTCGGATGTACATTTATTTAATGTCCAATTTATAAGAGGTAAGTTGAGGTCACCAAGAAAAATAAGAGGGTGTGGGCAAGAGGCAGCCCACATCAGTAGTGAAGTTAGCTTGTTTGCATGAATTATATCTTAGTCAGGGGCTTGATAGCATAGTAAAAAGCAGATTGAGGTATTTAAGGACAGTTCACAGATGATGGCCTCAGGAACAGCAAGCTCTTGTATAATTTGAATCTTTTTTAGATTTAGAGACTTTTTATAGAACATAGCAACTCCACGTCCTCTACGGATTTCATGATCAGACCGATAAATGTAATATTCTCTGACTGTGGTAGTGGAGACTGGGAAAGATACATTCAGCCACATCTCACAGACAAATATAATGTCGAATGTGGCTGTGTTTAGTAAGATGAGGAATTCATGCATTTTATTTGCAAGGCTTCTTGCATTGAGTAGTTTGCATTTAAGATATGAAGTAGTGGGTCTGGAAGAAGTAAGGGGTGTGCATCCCTAATGTTGGATGTTTGGGTGATGGTTATTGGGATGTAGGTTGTGGCTCTTGCTTTTGATACAATCTGCATGGTAGTCAATGTATAGATTGTAGTCTTTTGAGCTCAGAGCAAAGTTCATGGGATCGTATATGTTGTTGTAAAGTTAGATCAGGGTGAGAACGAAGGTTCTTATGGTTGTTGTTGCTCTTTGAGAGTGAATTTATTGAGAAAATGAATTTACATTTGTTTAATTTATTTTTGCAAATGACCCTGCAGAGGCATGGGGCCTTTGAGCCATCTTTGTTTTTGAGTTCTGGACCGATGCAGTAAATATCAAGTATTTCATCAGGGAGATGGTTGATGCTTGATAGTCTCTGATGATGTTGCAGTTTGGGTCTGCATGGTAGGCAGAACTATGGAAAAGCATTGGCAGATGATTTTAGGAATAGAGCCATTTGCTTGGGTAATCCTAAGCAATTATGGTGAGCGTAGTTGTCACAAAGAGAACATTTGATGTAATCTTCATTCTCCTTTAAAGTTTCTTTACATATAAGGCAAAAGCAGGAGTCTTGTGGTTCTTTAGTAGGGATTTCTTTCTTTTTAGGTTGTGGTTTGACATTAGATTGTTTTCCTGGCATGGTGGGTTTATTGAGATGGTTTGTTGATTGGGTTGTTCAATCAAACAAGATATTATGGTAATCAATAAAGCAATATCACACTAAACAGTCAATTATACTAATCACACTAGTCAATTGATTTAACTGATCAATAATCACCCTAATTATTAATTACAGAAATCACTAAACACACTAGTCAATTAATTGGTCTAATCACTAATTTACACTAAACATTCTAATCATACTAATATTCAGAACAATTAATCAGACTAAACAATAACCATTAGTCACTACTAATTTGTAATAATCTATTAATCACTAAAGATAAATAATTGTAGAATTAATTAATCAATTAGTTAAGATCAGTTAATCAATTAAACCGAGTTATATTGAGAAAAAAAATTAGGGCAGGAAGAGAATAATGGGAGTGTAGGGCAGAAAGAGAAGATCCTGGGGGGTATATAAAGGGGGCATGTATTAGGCTGAAAATGTAGATGAACATCTTTTGGCAGAAGGTTACTCTTCTCTTGTTACTTCAGATCATCTGTTAGAGATCTTAGGGATCAGGTCTGTCTTCTCATGGATCTTCTTGTCTTTGGTCAGCAATCTTTATGGCAACATGCTACAGTTCCTTAAACCAACAGTAAGGTATATGATACTGTTTCCTGAATCAGATAGCTAAACATAAGACCAAAAAATAACAAGGGGCTTCAACTATTCTAATGTTTCGAAGATAAAAGCTCTGCTGACATCCCTTTCCCAGATCACACAGCCACCTCTGATCTGCCTGCAAGTCTCAAAATAAAGATACAAAGAAAACTGTCTTCACAGCATTTGACACTTGGACTGAAATCGATTAAACATGCCTCTTTGGCTCCAGCAAAGAGACAGAATCCCCTCAAGATAAGGGAAATCTTTTCTGTCAATATGGACTTCAATGCCAGACTCCCTTCATAAAAAAAAATCCACACCTAGGAAGGGTTCTACATATCTGAGATCACCAGCCCACAGAGCAAGAAATGCTCTTCCTTCTAGGACTTCACACGTCCTCAGGGCAAGTACATGTTAATTTACACATCTAACATGCTTCACATCAAAGTCCATTACTTCACGATCAAAGCCCATTGTCACTATAAATACCATCATTTTCAGCTTTCTAACCTCATGACCACCTTTGAAAAGTTAAACCTCCATTTTGTATTTCTGGTTCTTCAGATAAAATCCAGCCTCTTCTTCAAGCAATCGTTTTGTGTTTTTTGTTGGGTAACTTAGCTCACAATCAGACTTCTTCTAAACAGATCTAATAGAAATACATCCTAGGTTAAAATGAGTTATCTAATAAATTATGGGTTTGATTCACAGATAAATTTTTCTCTGGCATATGAAGAAGGAACAGGTATGCATATCATGGATAATAATACCGATATGCAAGGAAAAATGGATAAAATGGAAATTTTAAAAAAAATCTTGAGAGAAAGTATTTATTTGTTCTTGGATTCAGGATAGAAAGGGAAGTAAAAGAATTTAAATCTGGATCCTGGACTTTAGAATAGGTGGTTTGCAACTGTGTAACTTTGGCCATTATTTTAATACAGAGACTGTCCTGAGTTTGAGAAGTTGGGTCCCCTGAGATAATCCAAAGAAAATCTTCCCAACTCTTTTGCCATTTACTTCAGACAAGACTGCTGACAAGTTTTCAACCAAGAGATCTCTAAGGTATGCCTTCACTCCTCCCAGGGGAATTCAATAAGAAAAGTATAAAGCCTTGAATTGTAAGCAGCTTTACTACTTTTATATTAGAGAAAAAACAACTATTCAGTGTCATAGACATACAAAAACAGTTTTAAATAGCACTAAAGGGTGGGACTTTTTGAGAGTCCAAGTGAGGGAAGGCTTGTTCTGAAAGTAGCTATTCTGCCTTTCTCACACAAATATATATAAAATCAAATGCAACAACCTTTTTTCAAAGGCACAGTACATAAATAAACAAACACACAAACACACTTCCTACAAAATGTCCAAAGCCAACTAGTGAGTCTACACCAGTCTTCCTTATTCTCCTTTGCTAGGTTGCTTGATGCACCTTCTGAAATGAGTCTTCTCTGATTCAGCCTTTATCTTCTCTTCTTCACACCTTGATGTTCCTCCATCAAATTCACTGGGCAATTTCCTTTCTGTGAAGGCTTGCCAGCCTCTCTCATTGGCTGAGCCTTACCAATCAATATTCTTTGTACGCCCCTCCCCCCAAGTTGCTTCTCTTCCCTCTAGCCATAAGGAGTGAAATTCTGGGCAGACTGTTGCAGTGAGAAAATTTGTATATTCTTCCTTTTACATTGTAAGGATTTCCTCCCTCCCTCTTTCACTCATTTCTATCTACTTGTTGTTTCTGGAAATTCTTATTCTCTTCAATCATAACTTCCTCCGTTTATAGACCTTCATAACTAGGAGCACTTTATGGGAGCTGTTCATAATAACAAGAAATGATTTTTTTGTGGGAGGGGGGATAAGGAGAATATTCAGGGAATAAGTCTACTGGTTGGAAAATGGAAAGTGTCAACTGCTGATGGAAACAAGGCAGAATTAGTCAGGTTCTAGTTTGCCTCAAATCTCTTGTGCTAGTAATATTTTTATTTTCATTGGATAATATTTATCTAATTAAGCATTATATGAAAGAGCAATCTGTTGATAAAACATGAGGGCATATGTGTTGTAGTAAACAAAGAAAAGAAAACAGGAGCAGATGGATGCCAATGATCACTTGCCAAATAATAACATGTTTGAGTACTTGTAATCATTTGTTGTAATTATTTGGTGAGTTCTTTTTATTCCATTCATTGCCCATTATCATTCACCTTTCCTGTTATCAGTTATCAACTTTATTTGATAAAGTTGTTCTGGCAACTGCTTGATGAATGACTACTTGGACAAATTCCATATAGAGTGGTCATTCATGTATAACTCAGATGATCTCACATTAATGATTGATCATTTTACAGACCAATCCCTTCATGAATGTTTAGCTTAACCTAGATACATTAATTGGGTATTTAGAGGGCTTTAAAGATTTTTTTCCAAAATACATGTCCTCCATACTTACTTCAAATAGTTTTTTTTCCTTAACTTTGAAGTACATAGTTCAATATATTCACATCTTTCACTTTCAAGAAGCCATTCCATATTTCTGTTCTGAAAAGAAAGTAGAATTTTTCATTACTTATTTTAATATATTTGCCCATATTAGCCAATGTTTAGAGCTAGACATTCAATTACATACATTTTACATTATAACAACATATTATTAATACACTTACTATATCATTACTATATGCCACCATATTCTAATGTGTACATGTGTGTTGTATATGGATACATTTATTTTTCTAAAATAAGTAATACTCTGAAATTTGAAATAAATTTGTTTGTGAGATAGAAATTATTAAAATGCAGAAATGTTCTGAAGCACTTTTGGCACTTCAAGCATCTGACATAAATGGTTTCTCCATTCTTAGATTTATTGAAGAAGGCCTTGAATAGAAGTAGCAAAACTGTTTTGCCTTCTGTAACTGGAGCAGGAAGGATTGTTTCAAACAGAACTTCAAAGGAATGATTCAAATTGAAGAGAAGCAACACTTCAAAGATTTGCAAAGAACTGGCAATTAAATGGGTTAATCTCCTAATGTCAGTCCACTCAGGTAAACCAGACAGGAAATACCACTAGATGAATTAATTCTACTCTATTGTAAAACTATATTAATAGAACCTTTTAAGTCTGAAAGTACAGAATTTTGTACCACCACCATATTTAATTGATTGATGAAACTGTGGTGGCACACAGTAGTTAGAATGCAGTATTGCAGGCTAACTCACTGCTCACTACCAGATGTTTGATCCTGACTGGGTTCAAGGTTGACTCAGGCTTCCATTTTTTCTGAGACCGGTAAAATGAGCACCCAGACTGTTGGGGCAATAATGTATGTTGTCTCTGTAAACTGCTTAGAGAGTGCTGTAAGGCACTATGAAGCAGTATACAAGTCTAAGTGCTATTGCTATTGCTAATTGATCCATTAGGATGGGTTCTTCCTAAGTTTCTTTCTCTGAGTATTAAACCACGGGAGGCTCCTGCTTCTCGTGTCTGATTCTTTCCTAGGCAGTATCTCCTCTCCTTATATCCCAAGGTCACCCACATATTCCATTACACTGAGTGCATCAGTCAGCCTTACTTGTCAATGAAACAAAAGGGAAGACTTGAGATGATTATTACCTCCTTTCCAACATCATCCTTGACACATTTGTTTAACATTTACATGAAACCATTGGGTCATTCTCTGGTTTGGCTCCAGTATCATTCAGTATTAAATGGCAAAGCAAGATCAAGTGTGATTATTATCAATTTAGTGCTTATAGACTTTGATCCCCATCAGGAGTCTCAAATAATTCCCATCTGGTGTCTCAACTGCATAGCCCATGAGAACATCTCCACTGTCATATCCAATAAAATGACTCTTACTTGTCAAGTTTTATAAATTTCAGTGACAGTCTAATCCTGTATATTCCCATCTCTTGACTGCTAGCCATGGTATGATTTTCTGAAAACCTTGGCTGTTTATCTAAACTTGACAACAGTTGCTGCCTCACTTATTATCTCACAACTCCTTGCAGTATTCAAGGTGATGAACACAGTAATCCTGTCTTCAGTTTTATTCCCACTACAATAATCCTATAAAGTGAATTGGATTAAAATAGTCATAGGTCTAAACTCATCGAATGAGTCTCCACAACCAAAAGTGAATTTGACTTGGCTTCAAAGTGCACATTAATTTATTTCAGCTTGAAAAGATTATGAATCACAGGAAATCATTCAAGCTGTTGCTCGATAACTTCACCATGAAAGAGAACTATTAGGAAGGAATCCTTATTACAACTTTTTGAGAATTTTACAAGAAGGTAGATGCAGTCTCTGGCTTCTTCAATCAGAGTATGCACTTCACTTCCAGTTTCAAGAATCTGATATACATTTTCCATTTCTTTAAAGTACTTAAAAGCTCCATTGAGATCAAAATTTTGTTGAGATCAAAATAGCTTAAGTTGCCAATAATTCAACACATAGTGTTGAAGATTGGAACAGGATCCATTGCTCAATTTAAGAACCAAATACTTAGGAGAGAAGATTCTTCCCTTCAGGGTAAGACATATATTATATATTTTACTGTTACCTCAGCAGCAACCTTTTAGTTGAAATGATACATTCTGTTTTTAAACTTGTGCTTGAATGTTAATGTTCAGATATTGGTGTTTAAAATGTGTGGAAAAATGTGTCTCCTTTGTTCCTTGTGTTATAACAGTCATCCATGCAGTGTATAAATTGACATCTTAGCAAAAGAACAGTTTGCTCTGAAATAAATTATTTTTCTAAGGAGAAATAGCAGATCTTGTTACTTAGCTTAAAACAGCTGCTCCATTAAATATTGCAAACAAAAAGATATTATTCCTGGAAGAAATGCTGAAAGAGTCATTTCTCTTCCCATCCCATTTTTAAGTCTTTGATGTTCCTAAATGAACTTATAAAGAAAAGTGAAGTTTGAAATAGGGCTCATAATTCATTTTGCCAAGCTGATGAAAAATGTTCTTAAAAATGGAAAGAAACAGAAGTAAATGATTACTTTTTTGATGGATGGACTGCATTATGTTGTTCAGATACAGTGGTGGTATTAGATAAATCTAACTGTAATAACATTTTTCTTGGATAATTCGATTATAAATGTCATGATTAGAATTACTTGTACAACCAAGGGTAACTGCATATCTATTAACACTTTGTATACCAGGAAGGTAGCATTTGGTGTTTCTGAAATTTCACAGTTTAGATTAAGTTGATAATAGGGTGAAGAGAACATGTGGCAGAGCAAGTCAGAAAAGTATATGAAGAGGGACCTAATTTGCTGGATGGGACCACTTTAGACTGCTGGAAAGGGATTCAACATTTAAATGTTCTCCCAAATATAGAGCAAGATAAAATGTCTCCATTCATAACTAAGAGAAGAAAGGCAAGCTAAATCTTGAATATTCAATAGTGTATGCATAGAGATTTTAATACTTCAATGGTGAATGCATAGAGATTTTGAACATGAGGTAGCATGTGAATATTTTATTTTCTGATTGCATTAAATTGTGCATTTTTTATTAGTGTAGAAGGGATAAATGTTCATTTAAAATTAATTTTAAAGCAAGGGCAATATACAAGAAACAAACTCAGGGGAAACTGGAGGGCAGATTTTCTAACACAAATTTCTTTTGCTTGGAGTCACCTGATCTAGTGAAGCTTCAATGGGAGTAAATCTAATATGAGATGAACTCTGGCACTCCAGGGAAAGGAATGCTATGAAATTCTTCAAAACATAGTCATAGAATTAAAGTTTTCACAAAGAAAAGTGATGCTTTCAAGAGCAACAGATCACTCAGTGGTGGAGTCCCAGGCAGTTTTGAAAGAAAAATCAGGTACTAAATATTGGTCTGATATAAGCAGGGCCAGAAAAAGAAAATATTCCCATTATGGATGGATTGATTGATTGATGTCTCTTTGTTCTCTTGCTTCTTTATTGAATGTCTAATTTTCAACACCTCCTAAGAATTTTTGGATGTTTACAACTTTTTAGAAAGCCTATTATGCCTTTAGGCCAAGTAAGGAACGTCAACATCTTCATAAACAATTTAGATGAGGGGATACAAGGGAACTCATCAAATTTGCAGATATCACCAAGCTGTGCGGAATGGTGAATGCTTTAGAATATAGACTCAAAATACAGAAGGGTTTTGACAGACATGAATATTGGACCCCACAAAATTGCAATTCAAGTGACAAAAGCAAGGTCTTACATTTTGGGGAAAATAAACAATTATTCAGGAATTGAACAGGTGATATTTGGCTCAACAGTAGTAGCTGTGAGATGGATTTAGGTGCCCTAGTGGACAAACGCAATGATTTGCAGCTACCAAAAAAAGCAAATTCAATCCTGCATCCATAAAGAGATAGCATCAAGATCACATGAAATGTTAGTGCCACTTTATACTGCACTGGTAAGAGTACACTCGGAATACTGTGTCCAGTTTTGGTCAACACAACACAAGAAAAAAGATGCTGGGACCCTAGAGAGAGCAGAGAAGAGCAGCAAAAATGTTGGGGGTGGGAGGTGGAGGCTAAACAATATAATGAAAGATTGAGGGAACTAGCTATGTCTAGTCTAACAAAGTAAAAGACCATGGGTGACATGATAGCAGTCTTCCAATATTTGAGATGCTATCACAGAGAAGAAAGGGTTGACCTATTCTCGAAAGCACCTGAGGGCAGGATAAAAAGTAATAAATGGAGATCCAACCTAGAGATAAGGAGAAACTTCCTGTCAATGACAACAATTACTCTGTGGAACAGCTCATCCCCAGAAATTGGGGTGGTGCATCACTGGAGGTTTTTAAGAAAGAAGAGATTAGACATTTATCCAGAATGATATAGGGCCGTGATGGCAAACCTATGGCACGCACGCCCAAAGTGGCGTGTGAAGCCATGACGCCCGGCACATGCGGCCTTGCCTGTTTGTCTTCTGGGTTTCTGGTACGCATGTGTGTGCGATGATCAGCTGTCCTTCATGTGTGGGGCAGTGCCAAAAACTGGCTTATGCATATGCGCCAGCCAGCTGATCGTCAGGTGTGCATGAGCGCTAGAACCCAGAAGTTTGGCTTTTCCAGAGTGTGGCCTTGATGAGTGCATGCACATATGCAATGTTTCCACATGACCTTTTTGGCACTCGGTGCCAAAAAGGTTTGCCATCACTGGTGCAGGGTCTCCTAATTGAGCAGGAAGTTGGGCTACAAGATCACCAAGTTCCCTTCCAACTCTGCTATTCTGTATTCTGGGATCAGACACTCGAGTGCAGAAAAGGTGAGGAATATGTTCACATGCATGTCAAATAATTAACACTGACCAATAGAACATAAATAACAGAATCATAGGGCTGGAAACTACTTTGGAGGTCTTCTAGCCAACCCCTTGCTCAAGGCAAGGCACCTTTTATCCTCCTGGTCAAATGATTTTCCAGTCTATCTTTGAAAACTTCCAGTGATGAGCACCTGCAGCTTTATTCCATTGATTAATTGGAATAGAATTGAAATTGCAGCAAATGAATTCCCTTTACATTATGACTCAATTTATTTTCCAGATTGCTGAGACAGAAATTTCTTTAGTGTTTTGGTCCCAGCTGGAACTGAAGCCCCATGCCTTTGTATATGTGGCAACATGTACCGTATAACTAGGCTGCTGGGTTCAAACTCTGGAGAAGTCTCTGAAACATTCAATCCAGCACAAATAAATAAGAATAATGATTGTGAACTAACATGCATATCCCATAAAGGGAAAAGGGGGGAAGCAGATCATAAAAGAGGCATTGCAATATTGCAATACAGATTCCTCTCCTTTTGTACCTACATTCTGTTAATATATGCAATGGGCATCATGAAACCATAATGTATTTTGTCATTCTGATAAAATGATATTATAGATATCTCAGTAAGCTTGAATGAAGCCATGTTAAATAACTGAATACCCCAATCAATATGATGGGGTGGTTCCTTTTTAGGCTTACAGTTTAAAGTCACTGCTGCTGCTTAGTACCTTTCCTATGTTACTGTAGAGTCTCTGCCTTGAGCCTCACGATCTTAAAGCTGAGTTGATTATTGATTACTGACATCATTGACATCTCTTGCTTCAACAGCTCTTGATTTTTTTATCCCCTTATACGGTAAGTCGAAAATGTCTTTTTTCACTTGACTTTAATCAGTTCTGGAGGAAAAGCTTTGGGAAAAACCTTCTCTGAAGTTTAAGAAGTGGGGATAACTTTCATGAACAACATTTTAGGTATTGTCATTTGGGTTATCTGTTAATACCAGATAATAGTGTTTAAATGACTTTCACATTCTACCATCCTGCTATCTGAATGCATGCCAAGGAAGAAAAAGGATTAACCTTCAGGAAGTGAGGTTGGAGCCATCTGGTAGAATTTCTCTTGGTAGTCCCTGAGTGCTAAACGCAAAGCTGAAGGAACAAAAGGCAATCCTGTTATTCCTGCCAACTATACATAGGAATAGAAGAAGACATGAGGCACATTTCTAACTTGAGATGTTTCATGCAGGCATTGAGAAGAAACAGAGCATGCTCATACGAACTTTTAACAAATCAAAACTGAAAACTAGAACTAGAGGATGGAAAGAAATTACTATTATTTTCTTTCTAGTCCAAATCAATCTATCTATCCTTATTTTGCACTGTTTCTAGGCCACACAACTCCCAGTAAAATCTGCATTTTTCATTTGAATCCAAATAAAAAATCCAAAAGCTTCATGGCAGCCCCTTTCAGCTTGGGCCAAAAACATAATTTTTAAATATTATACCTTTTGCTTGTTTATAAACAACCAGCTGCATGTACCAGGAAGGGACTGCCATAAAATGGTTCCTATACTGTGAAGTCTTGATGTTCTGTCAATATCCTAGGTATGTCAAAAAGATGGGATCTCTCAGTAGGCCCTTTTTGATAATCACACTCATTCTGTTCTGACAAGTTATATGGGACTTGAAAGGTAATGACCAGGACTTGGAACTGGGTCTAGAAGCCTAATGATAACCAGTATAGTAACTTCAAAATTGTTATGCTGTTTTGCTGGGAATGATCTGTCAACACTCAAGCTGCTGCATTTTGTACCAGCTGTAGTTTCTGGATCATCTCCAAAAACCTCCCAACTGAGTGGTGATTAATATGTGAATTATTTGCTAGGGTATCCAAGTCTAAGTAGGGCTACAACTGGCACCTATATAAAAAGTAGCAACCCCTCCCCTCCCCCCAACCATAGCTTCCACTTGCTGTTTAAATAAGACCTGCAAGTCTATGAGGATTCCCAAATCTATCTATCTTTCTTTCTTTCTTTCTNTTCATTCATTCATAAAATTTATTGGTCGGTCATCTTACCGTCATAAAAATATGTATAATCATAAAAATATGCCTCTACATGTACAATTAAAACATAAATAATTAAAGTCAGCATTACAACCTAAGCACCCATGGGGAGAATGGGGGTGGAGTAGGGGAGATGTGGGCTCTGTTGTTACTCGATCAACCAACTTCCACTGTGCTGTTCTCCCACAAATCATGGTCTGATTTTAAGGAAGAAACCCCAATCTAGTGTAACTGTTTATACCAAAGCTGTGAGCCAAGAACAATCATACCTAAAATAGGGCTAGAATTTATGGTATCAAGTTTCTAATCCAATATCTTAACCATGGAACTACAGTGGGTCTTCAAACATGGTGCTTCAGTCATCTTAAAATATACTCCTGAATAAGAACATAGTTTTGCTTTGAAATTATTTTTTTTCTGAAAAGAACAGAAGTCAGAAGTGCATATGACTAGGGAAGTACACATACAAAAAAGCTTAGCAAGTGGTGGTGGTGGGGTGGAATTCATGACAAAGATGAATAAAGAGAAAGGGAGAGATATGGAGAGAGAAAATAGAGACAATTCATTTATTTGGTGAGGTTGCCAGCATTTTATGATTGGGGTGACATNAGGAAGGAAGGAAGGAAGGAAGGAATATTGGGTATCTTCAGAAAAAAAACAAACAAAACTTTGTGTTGATTTTAAAGAAACAAATAATGTAGAAATTACCTGAAATAAAATGTAACAGGGAAAATGGGTAATTAAAGATCTATTGGAGTTGGGCAGCCAATATATTTATCTAAATAAAATAAATAAAACTGAAATTGACAGATTTGCCTATTCCTTGCTACTGTTTTTTCACTGCCCCCTTATTCACTAGGAGAGACTTTTTGTAATCCAAATAAATGAAAAAACAAGGATCTTGTTTGAGAGTTGCACATGCAAATCATTTTGTAAAGTTATGATACCTGGGTGATGAGACAATTTGCGTTGATTATTTCCTTCTCTTTCCCACCTCCTTTTCTACAAATATTTACAAAAGCAATAGATTAGGAAATGGGATTGAAACTTCATGTTTTACAATGAAGTCATAATGTCCTAAGATGTTATGGTACATAACAGTAAAGAATTTGTTTCAGGGGGTTTATATTTGAAAAATAGATATATAGTGAATGCAGAGTAAGGCTCCCACCATTTTGTGTATGTCAGATTTTTGCTGCAACTTGGCAATATTCTTCTTGTTGCACAATTGTAGTAAAGACAGGTTGTAAGACCAATGTTTTGCATGCCAGATTTAAAGAACTGGAAAAGCATATAACCTTTTTTAGCAATTAAGAAGCCATAGTATGGGGGAAAAATAGCAGAGATTTGGCTTTTAAAAAGGAGCTGGAATCCTTTAAGAAAATGAGTAATTTATTAATGAAACATTTTTACCAATATTATGTTCAGAAGGTTTTAACTTAAAGCATAGTTGATTTTTAAAGTTTCTTTATCTTAATATATACACCATATTGTCCTGTCTCCCCTTTATTCTTTTTTTCTATTTGTATATTATATAGTTTTCTGATTCCTGGACCCCTTTCTTTCCGATTGCAATAAAGATCACCCATCAGGAAACTACTATTATTAAGCCAAGATTCTAACAAGTAGATAGGAACAGCTTGCCATCAGAAGTTCTGGGTGCTCCATCACTGAAGGTTTTAAAGAAGAGATTGGGCAGCCATTTGTCTGAAATATTATAGGGTTTCCAGTTTGAGCAGGTGGTCCTTTCTGACTCTATTATTCTGTATTCTGTAAATGTATCCAATTTGTAAAGACATGGGTGATAACCTTGAACATTATAACCACTGAGTGCAATTTCCAGTGGACATGTATTGTAAGGACTTATGATTTGGACTTATTGTTCTAAATAAGTATTACATTCTATGAATTAATAGGGTACAATTTGACAATGTGTCCTTTCAGAGAGGTAGACTGAATTTTTTTTTCTTTTAATAGTTTTTATTAAATTTATAATATGACATATAAAGAGAATACAAAAGTAAATATTAGAGAAATTAGGGAAGGAAAAAGGGAAGTGGATACTGGGGGAAAGCAAGGGGGGAAAAAGGCATTGACTTCTGACTCCTTTGGTGCAGTAAAATAAGGCATTAACATCTACCCTCAACTTTTTGCTTTTTCATAATAATAACAACAAATCTATTTAATTGGTAAAACCCCAAATCAAAGTTTCATTTTTTTCCCACCTCAAGCACAAAATCCAGAAGACTGAAATTTTTCTAATGGCATTGAGTTGATGAATGCCTAGTGATTTTAGCATTTGGCAGGAAGCAAAAATAGGATAAGTTAAAAAGAAGCTGAGACATAGCCATTTTCAATAAATATTTAGTTCTGTGTTTATTTATTTGTTTGTTTCAGAGTTCACTTTGACATGCTACTTCTCTTGGCTTATTATTAGCATGCAAAAATACGAATTCCGAGAATCACTGGCATACTTCTGCTTTTATTCTTATACAGCAAGACATAAACATAATGGCATCACTAAGATAATTTTATGTTGGGATGTTTATCCATCCACCCCCCTCCATTGCTTTTTTTTTTTGGTTGTTGTTACAGTAATTGCTGCCTAAGCCTCAAAGGCTAAAAATCGTTTTTCATCTCATGCATGAAGAATTTTAGCCTGATTGATGACAGCTATGGAACCTTTCCTTGGTCGCTAAGCTGCACTAATTTGCAAGCTAAAACAATATTAGCAAATTGTTAATGATCCATGAAACTGCTGCAGCAGCCTTAAACGTTATGCTCAGAACTTTCTTACAACTAAAGCTTACCTAAACTCCAACCCTGCACACACACAAAAATGTGATGACATTTTTAAAAAAAATATCAGCCAAAGGAAAAAAAAAAAAGAAGAGGAATCATTCTTAAAGTGATAAATTCAGCTAATATCTCAAACCAAAAAGATGAGGGGGAAAAAATGAGAAGAACCATGTGTGAAATTAACATTTGAAAAACCCAGACTAAATTGTTAGTAGTTCGTATTTTAATTTTCATGTGCTTCTAAATTTGGTGTGGTTATTTCCTGTTCAAGCTAATAGCTGTAATTTGCCTTTATTTCCCGAAAAGTATGTGTGAGGTTTAAAATGAAACAAGTTCTTAAAACTGCACCTGTGCAATTCCTTTCAAATGCTTTCTCCAAATAGGATTGGGAGTAATTTCACTAATACCATTTTGTTATGATTCTAGCAATTATGTTGACAGGACAATATGCAGAAGACATCATAAGATGAGGTGGCTTGTCAATCAACAATAAAGCATGGAAGAAACAGAAAATGATATTTGACTCAGGCTGTCATTCAACAACAACAACAAAACCCCTGACATTTAAGGTAAGTAATTCTTGCTCAGGATCTACAGTTTTTCAGACAAGAATTCAACTTAGGTGCCACTTTGCCCCCTTAATGGTCAGTTTTCTGAACGTTTTTCTTTTCTGTTTAGACTGAATAGCTTTTTTTGTTTTTTTACATTGGAAAGACTGAAGAAAACCTATTCTATCTCTGGAAAGTTCATGAAAGTATTTTTCAGTGCAAGACTTTTTGAAAGTTATAGTACTGCAAGGGTCACAAAGTTATAATACTGCAAGGGTCTAAATCAAAGATGGTAGAGTCGACTAAGGGCCACCCACCCCAAAATAAAGTAGAAATATAAATAAAATGTGTATCTTGCACATGAATAGATCCTGCACTTAACTAGGACCCAAAAAAGAAAATCTAACAGAGATGTATATTTTTTAAATAAAATCTGTATGGCTGCCCAAGTTACAGTGACTCTGGGTGTACAGAAGTAAAACCCCAAATACAAAACCCCATGAACTCCATCCTAGTTAACAGAAATTTAGCTTGTTTTGCTCATTGTAGGACGGGCTTCTGGGCTTTTGGGCAGGGGTGGGATTCAAAATTTTTAACAACCGGTTCTGTGGGCGTGGCTTAGTTGTGGGCGTGGCTTGGTGGTCATGCGACTGGGTGGACATGGCTTGG
>AZIM01000633.1:432311-443817 GCA_000516915.1 Ophiophagus hannah
TTCAGCTCTGGCAGGATAGTGGGGAATGGAAGGATTTATATTCCTTGTAGACAGCTGGTAATCTGCATCCTTTTAGAGCAGGGGTGTCAAACTCATGTCATCATGGCAGCATCACATGATGTATCGGGACTTTTCCCCCCTTCGCTAAACCAGGTGGGGGCCAAGCCAGCACATGACACTGGCCTGCGGGCTGTGAGTTTGACACCCCTGTTTTAGAGGGTTGTTGAAGCTCTTGAAGGTTGATCTGTGTCCTCAGGGTCATCCAAGTAGAACTCCTGGTTCCTTAATATTCATGCTTCATATATTCTACTGGCCAGAATACCTCTCAATTCAAGCACCTGAATTTTGTGAGCATGGTATAGAAAATAAACAGCTATCTACAAATTGATTGTGCTGAGCTCACATATTCCCTTTTACAATATTGGGACTAAGCAACCTTTTTTGGGGAATGTGTTAAAATTTAAAATTTCAAACCGAGTTCAGTCTCCAACAGAGCCTAGACAGCAATTAAGCACCAGCCCTCACCAGACAATTCTTTCACTTTGTTGTCGCTAAACCTCAAAGATCTTCCTATCAGAATCAAAAATTTTCTTTCAAAATCTAGCAGTAGGGAGCCAAGGAGCTAATCAGCTTTGACTCGCTACTAGCTGTGACTATCATCTGTGTGAATTAAAATGGAAGCATTTAAAAGAATCTTACAAGTTAAAGAGGCATAGCCCAAGTTGTGTAAAGAGCAATTTGGGATCACAAAAGAAATGAAGGCACAAAAATGTCAGGGAAACATTTGTAATTTAAATCTTTCTTTTCTATTTGTTTGAACTACTCTTGATTACCCATTCTTCCCTTCCATCTGTCTGATGGGCCATCTTCATAACTTAAATAGGCTTCAGGGTTTCTTTCACTTTTTTAATAAGTGCCATCAATATCAGGGACGACATAACTTCAGAGAAACACAGAATCTAACTTATTTAGAAGATACCACATGCTTTATTCCAAATGTGGTAAAACATCTGTTGATATGTTTGTTCAAATATTAGAATATTATGCAATTATTACTAAAAGACAATGCATCACTATTTTGACTTCATGAAAATCTAAACCTGAAATAGTTGAGACACCATTAAATCACATTACTCCATTTTTGTAATAAAACAAAATAAGATCATTTATGCCTTGTTCAATATATAATTATTCAACTTAGAAGCATCAGACTAGAGATGAAAGTTCTGTCAATCTGTAGCAAAGATGAAATAAAATTATGAATGATGGATAGATGGCAAGAAAATCACAAAAGAACAAGGCAAAACAGAGCTGAAGCTTAGTTGAGAGGCAGTTGTTACACCTAGAGCACAGGTGTCAAACTCGATCACGTCACATGATGTATCGCAATAATTGTGACTTTTTTGCCTTTGCAGAGCCAGAGTGGGTATGGCCTGTGCATGACACATCCAGCCCATGGGCCACCAGTTTGATATCCCTGACCTAGAGTCAGTTCAGTTCTCAGAGTGGCTATCTTATGAAGAACACTCTTGGACCTGCTAAGATTAGATTGGTCCAAGAAAATGCAGAGGATTTAGGATTTAAGAGGTTAGTGATCACAGCCAGTTCCCCAAATGGAAACAGAAAAGAGGAAAATCAAAGTGCAACTGGGAACAGCCAGTTTCTAGTCCATCATCAGACATGAAGGCTCACTGGATAACTTTATGCCTATCATATATGTCACTCCTGATTAAGTATTAGACTAGCAAAAAGGTGATTCTAGTTCAATGGCTGCTCAGCAAATAACTATAAATTAGCATTTTCTCAAACCCGCCTATTTCATATTCATCTATGGCAATAAGAAACCAGAAAGAACGCAGTACCATCTTTAACACATTTTATTATAAGTCATAAGCTTTTGCAGGCTGCAGCTTAGTTCATTGGATGCATGGGATGGCTTATACAAGGATATACTAGGATTTAAATACATTGAGATGAGTCAGTGGTAGCAGATGATGGCTTTATGTGAGACAGATTACCTTATCAATAATTGCAACAATTGTAATGTTAAAAAAACCTATCCTGTTTGTTCAGACCTTCTGAGACAACCTGAAACATTTTGATGTCAGTTGTGCTGGAAAAGTTTCTTTGTTCCAGGGCTCTTAGAATGAACAGATGGGAGGGCATGATCCAATGGAAGGAAGTGATAATCTGCAGTCTGGAATCAACCTACCTTGCATGTTGCTTCCAAAGAGAGACAGTCTTGAGAGGAGTTTCTGAAGTTGTCTTAAATCAAGTTACATCAGCATGAGAAGGAACAGCATCCAGTGTCTTAGGTTTCTGCAGTGACTGGTATAAAGTCATTCAGTTAACTTCCATGTCTGAGGATGAACACAGGTTTATTTGATAAAATATCTCATCCCACTGGGATTGACCCACCTTACCTGTGGTGACAGAAGAGGTATGTTGCAAGTCCCATCAGCCAAGGAATTTTGGTTGGCAGGATCCAGGAGAAGAGTCTATGCCATCATTCTGACTCTTTGGAACATCTTGCCCCAAAGAGTGAGGTCAACTCCAATTCTCCTGGCCTTATGAAAGAACTTGAAGACTGGCTCTGTCAGTTGGCCTGGACTCCAATGGGAGAATGTCATGCTAGAGGTGGTTGGTAGATTAATAACAGCTCCCACCAGTTCCCCTGTTCCTCCTACTTCTTCCCTCCTTCCCATCTTTAAATTATAGCTGATCATTTGTACTTTTATAGTACTTTATTCTTATTATATACATGTTTCTGTTTTGCTTTATTCTTTTTAACATTTCAAGCTGTCCAGAGTCACCTCATGGAGAGATGGGTGACAAACGAATTTAAATAAATAAATAAAATATAGAAATAAAATAAGCCTAGGTCCTCCCAGTGCCAATCTGGTACATTAGCCACTACACTTTATGGATACATAATTAGGCTGAGTTGTAGGTTGATTTTACAGGAGATCATAAATCCCAATAAAATAAGTTTTGATCTTCAACTTGAGAAAACTCTGTTGTCATTCCATAAATATTCTTATGTACACCAAAATTGTTTCTAATAAAACAGCAGCAATAAACTTAGCAACCCCCCAATTAATCTGAAATTATGAACCTTTCACTCAAAAGCCTAAAAGAGCATGTTTTTGAGTGGTATTTATACAAGACAATAATTATAGCTTTTTTAGCACAGTCTGCTATAGTTTCACTTTTCCACAATCTTTCAGTGCAGCTCAAACATGTAATCAAAATAAGTTCCGTACTGTGCTTTTCTCCACATGTAGCATTTTTAATCACTACTCTGATCACATTTCTTTTTTTGTTCATGATACAATAAATTACAGTGAAATTGATGCAGCGAATCATTTTAGCGAATACCTCCCATACATCTGAAGAGATTTTAATTCCAACCAATTTTGTAGGTGACAATTTAGTAAATTTCTAATCCTATACTTTGCATAACCTCACCAGTCTAAATGTTAGAACTGAGAATTGCATACAGGAAATTTTGTTTTTGAAATGAAAATAGAGGGCCTAGATCAAAATCTTGCTTTATTGGCCAAAAGGAGGGAAAAATCACAACTATTTTAGATTTCCAAACTCCAACTTGTATTTTTATTTAAAATTGCAGAGTTTAGATAAGATGTTTCTTATCTGTTAGGCATTTGAGAGCCCCTAGCTAAGATTTTGCACAGTTCAGAGAACCCCCAAATCCCACTCCTGGGTGGCCCTGCCCACCCTGTCCTGCCCCTCCCTACTCAAGGGTGTACCGGACAAAACCTACGTCCATTGTGCAGGGCATGCATGGAGGCTCGGAGAGGGTGAAAAACAGGCCTCCCAGAAGTTCAGGAAGACAGGAAATGGGCCCATTTCCAGCTTCCAGAGAGCCTCTGAAGCCCGGAGAGGGCAAAAATGCCCCCTTGCCATGGTGCAGCAGGTTGTCTAGGCCATGCCCACCATGGCCACGCTCACCCAGCAACCAGGCAGAGAACCCATTGCTAAAATTTTTGAAGTCACCCCTGTTGATAGTGACATTGTTTTGTTTGTACAGATTCATGTATATGGGCAAGTAAGTATGTGTAAACACCAGCTAAATGCACAGCTGCATTCTGTGCCATCTGTGCTTCCAAATACTCTTCAAGGATAGCCCCAAGTAGAGTGCTTTGCAATAGTCCAGGTATGAGATGATGAAGGTTTGAGTGACTGAGTGCAGGGACTCCCCTTCCAGGCAAAGGCTCTCCTAGCCATGACTGCCACCTATTCTTCAAACAGGAGTCAACTCCCAAGTTGCGTACCAAGTCATTGTGGGGCACTTTAAGACTGCACAGGCCAGCGCCCAACTCTGCAGCCAACCCAAAAGGGTTGTCAATATAACCAAAGGCCACTGGGTGGTCAAGGAAAGCAACAGTGGATACACTATTCCTATCCCACTCTCATCATAGATGAATGTTTTCTCCTTTGGGCATATGATATTATTTTCTTAGTTTTATTTTTCTTACTGTTTTTAATGTTGTATACCACCCAGATTCTTCATGGTGTTGGGTGCCATTCTAAATTTGCTGAATGAATGACAATAAAATAAAATAATAGATAAAGTGAAATAGAAAATAAAATAGAAAATAAAGCATTTTTACTGACGAGTCAATTTAAAGTACATATCAAATTCCCTTATTCTTTTTTTCCCTTCCCATGTTAAGATTGCCAGAATTGATTTGCAGCAATGCAGCAATGAAATGGGATATACCACCTCAATTTCACCTAGTTTCCTGCCTATAGAATTGTTGTCTTTATGAATTCATATAACAGTTATCTTGATCTGCACTACTCATGTTAATATTCAGATTCGGAAATTGGTTATGATCAGATTTTTCATTCCTCCGCATGCAGCTCCTAGCATTATTAAAATAAAAATATGCACATTCTAAAGAAACGTTCCTATTAAAATATATAGTGAAATGCATGTTTAAACATATAATTTCAAATGGTTTTCTAAAATGACAAGTTCCTTCAGAAATGCTATTGAACTGTGGAAGGAAAGAAGACCCAAAAGTAACATGAGCTTTTAAAAAGGACATATTTTTCTATCACTATTTTAAAGATATTTTAAAAATAACTTCCATTTGCAGTATACTTCTACTCTCACCCCCATTTCATTTTAATTCTAATTTCCATGACTTTGTATAAAGGAAAAGTTATTCCTTATTCCTTTCAAACAGTAAAGCCAGTTACCTTGAGATAAACTTCACAAACTGTTTAGAAAGTCACTAAAACCAGTCCATGAAAGCAAGAACAACCAAGAAAGCCTGACATATCAAACACACAAGTAATGAGAATCTACAGCTATTTACAATTATTCAACCACCGTCTACCCTGATTCTCCCCAATTTCTGCTCTTGAAATACTATTGTCCTTAACCCTGGAGGTCTTCAGATAGGCAATGAAAATCTGGCATATTCTTTAGGCATTTGGGTCCAGATGATTTAGAATTCTGACTTGGAAGAGTGCAAAACATTTTTGGATATCCAATCACCAATTAATTGTTTATGTCAGTTTTAAGTTGGCATTCTTTATTTTGTTTTTGACAATGGTGTTGATTAGTTTATTGTCTGTCACACATTTTCAAGTTGGATGGCCACACCAATGCTTTCAATCAATATACTATCATGAAGCGGGAATTTGTCCATGTATTCTCATTAGATCCATTCTAATTGCATAACTAAAAAAAGCACACAGTTATTTCAATCCCTGAAGGCTTTTTTTAGTAGATAATGAAAAGGAATGTAATAGATTCTCTTTGGAAGAAAAGACATACAGGTGTCAGAAACTGATATGAAACAATGACTACACTGGACTCTTTTAATGCAGGCAGCTGGCAGTAGCAGTTTAGTCAAATTAATAGCAGAATACGATGGTTCCCAGTCATGATAATAAAATGCTGAAATCTCCTGAATCATAACTGGATGTAAATGCTTGCCTTTCAGAGCCAATGCTGCAAAAAAACATTGTGCTTTTAGAATCATGTGTGGGACAAGGAGGCTTATAAACAAGCACATTTTTTTTTCTTGGAGACTCATTTTGGAGTGTTTTTAAGACACTTTTGTAAAAAATAAATGTAGTTTAAGGCAGCCCATGGGAATGTTTGAAAGAATGGAACTTTTGTGTTTTCCCTTAGTAAATATAAAATACACTACAATCAGGTCTATCCAGCTGGTTGAGACTGAGAAACAAACAAACACTTACATATATATCTTGTTTTTTTCCCTTTACAGAATAAACACATAATGCCAAATGCAGGAGAGGAAAGGAGGAGGAGGAGTGAGGGCAGAGGAGAGGGGAGGGGAGGGTAGAAGAGAGGGGAAGGCACAGGAGAAGAGTGGGGAGGGGAAGGCAGAAGAGAGAAGAGAGGGGAGGGCAGAGGAGAGGAGAGGGCAGGGCAGGGCAGGGCAGAGCAGAGGAGAGGAGACACCAGTTTACCAATTAACTGCACAACACCTTAAATTTTTATCATTTCATATCATCCTTTCATTACGTCCATGCATTACTTCAAATGTTGCATCTTATGGAGGCTCTCAGTTGTCTATCTCTGGTATTTTTTTAAAGAAAAGTCTGGATGCATGACTCTCACGATGGCTTAATTGATTTCCCTGCACATTGTAGGTGTCTTGAACTCATCTTCAGATGATCCTTAAGGTGACAACCAACTTTACATTCTGTAATTCTATAAAACAAAATAGCAAGACATGGCCAATATAGCAGGTGCAGAATCTTGGTTAACTTCCAGGTAAATCATTGCTATCGCTTTGCCTTACTTTTTTAAAATACAAAATATACAGTGGGAATTGACTTGTAGGGCTCACAGTTAGGTAAAGACAATTCCACAGAAAGCCCTTCTACATGTTAGCTTGAAAGATGGTGTATTGATTAAAATCCTAGCTTGCAGAGAAAAACAAAGTAAGTTTGAGATAAAAATATATTTTGTGCTTGTAGCATATTGGCCACCCCACCATGACTTGTATGGTCCTTATTTTTAGTAGATCATGCTTGATGTGGCAGAAGTTGTTAGTAATGTGTTCTATATCTTTTGTATTTTACTGAAATAATTACATGAAAGCCTTGATTGAACAAAGCCACATTGGGCAACAGAGGTCAATATATAGGGTTACTTGTAGTAAGGAAAAGTAACAGATAGAAACCAAGAGTAAATCTATGGACAGGTCTTAATTCTGGTATCCAGCATTGATCTATACCACCATTAACAATTATTAGTTGTTAGTTAGTTAGTTAGTTAGCTAGTTAGCTAGTTAGCTAGTTAGCTAGTTAGCTAGTTAGCTAGTTAGTTAGTTGACAAAGGGGAATTATAATGGGCCTATGTGTTTATATCTGGGTTGTGTGGAGAATTCAAAATTATTTATAGTTAATAACTACATCAGCTACTTAGTTTAAAACTAAATCAGAACACAAGTACATCATATGATAACATGATAAGAATCCTCATCAATATCTAGGGAGAATGGTATGTAAGGGGACATAAAATTTAAGAATTATACAGCGAATGTGGGAAAAGAGTCAGCTAACAGTTAAGAAAGCAGGCTGGATGACCCAGAACTAAGCTCATCTGCAAAAATTCAATCACCCAACTATGATGAAAATCTCTTAATAAAGAAAAGCAGTCAATGCAAACTTTGGGATGTATATTTTCTACACTTATGTTCTAGTAATATCCTTTGTATCAGTAGATGCTTGATCCAGACATCTAATTTGTTCTTTGATTTGGATTTATTTTCTATGCCTTATTTCAAACCTATCTTTTGAAAATAAATAACAATGGAATCACATAATTACCTCCCAATTATCCAAACCAGCTAAGTTGAGAAGTAATAAGATGCAGTTATTAAGTTCTTCTAGGCAACATACTGTATAAAACAATGGTACTTGCCATGGTTTGTAAAGCTCAGATGTTTGGATTGACTTTTTTACTATTGATTTCAAATATTCATTTATTAAGAAAACATAAATAAGTTGCTAGATCCAGCTGAGAAGTGGGTTATGTTCTGTAGCACTGGCCTCCACAGAGAAGTCATAACTTTCAAATCTGACTGGGAGTTAATAGAGCTAAGAGCAATATTAATTCCCTGTGGGTCTTGTCTCTGTTTGCTGCTGCACAGTCACATCAAATTCTGGCCATTAGCAACAGGGCTTTAACAATGTGGAACAAAGAGGTTCTCTTTTCTCAAGTCCCACATCACAACTGTGAAAATGTGTATTAATGTAGTCCAATGTCAGACAGCTTTTAGAAAAAGCTTCAAGGCATCAACTAACCCCCTATTGGGATAAAACTTTTCCATCAAAGGGAGGAGGGAGAGGAGAATGTTTTCTGTTTTAGGAAAACAAACATATTCTAAGGGCAATGAACTTTAGAAAAGGAGAAGCAGCAATGAAGTGAAAATGTAAGCCACTGATGGGACTGAATAAGATCCCTCGTGTAGTTTTGTCTTGGAAGCAAATTTAGACTTATTCAAGGCCAAAGAATTTAGATTGCTTCAAACCCATTTGTGAGCTCTCAAAACTTTTAAAGAAATGATGGATACCCATGTGACAAGCCAAAAAAATACGTAATATCTTGGCAGTTTCAATTTGATCATGGAATCTTGACACTATTAAAGGAATAGAATTGAAAAGTTGGCATATATGTATATATAAATATAAATGCAGACCAGATCATGTTACTTGAGGAACCCAATATATAAGGTTTTGGAATCATAGATTTTGTTTGTTTTTTTGTGAGAAACAAAGATATGCTTAAAAACTTTGAGATTAAAGAGGAAATTGAAAAGAACTGGGTAATTGGCTGAAATCTAACCTTCTATCCATTTACTAACAAATGTGTTTGATATTTGAAAACATTTCTAAGTTCTAATGTAAACATCCAAACTAAATTAATAGACAGATAAAAATAGAAATGTAGCTCAAAATAGATTCTGTGTACTTTAAAATTGAGACAAAAAAGGAGGATTCTATATTTTCCAGTAAGGGCAATAAGGAAAAAATAGTAATCACTTTCACTTAGAATTAATGCTTGCTTGTCTTGCTACAATACATTTTTAAAAATTCAAATATGAATAAGATGCTCAGGACAGACCAATCAAGAAGTAACAACACAGCCAACCAACCCGCTTACAACAGAGCCAACACATCACACCTCCCCACCAGTATTTATAGTCTCTGCCGTCGAGGCTAGTGTGAAACGAGCGTCAAGCATGAAGCCGAAAGCACCAACCTGAAGATGGCGAGTGGGACCTCATCGAAATGTCGCCAAGATACTCTCAATCTTACACAGGAAAAGACCCAAACACTCCAAGACTTGCACACACACATATATATTTATATATGTCAGAGAAAGATTATACACATTTGCTTTGTTCATTCTAAATTAACTTAAATCAGCTATAACTTTATCCTGATTATCAATAGCAGCTGTTATAGCATTGCAAACGAATGAAACTGTATTGTATTGTGACTTAATGTTGTTGCCCCAAAATGGTTGCAGACTTTGGGGCAGTTCCTGTGGCCTAGAGGTGGATCTCTCGCCTCACAATCAGGAGGTTGTGAGTTCAATCCTAGGTAGGGGCTAATATTTGGAATAGACTCTCCTGTTCAAGCAGGGGATTGGACTAGATGACCTCCAAGGTCCCCTCCAACTCTGTTATTCTATGGTTCTTTATGTACCACACTTGCCTTTTTCTTATAGAAAAGCTATCAATCAGGAGCTTTTTAATAGGGTTGAGCTAAATCATCCATTGAATTATTGCAGGGTAATCTGACTTTAATCTCATTTAAGATGTTTTATGGTCCATACATATTATCAACACATATGCCTGCTTAAAGATTTATCAAAGCCAAGTGTCAACATCAAAGTTCAAGAATACTCAAGATACAGGGTGGCTTTTTTCTGAGGAGGGAAGCATTTAACTCACATTTTTACAATATGATTTCTCAGCTTGGCTTTCTAGATAGTTATGCTATTTTCATAAGCAAATGCCCATCTTTTCCCTGTGCATTGCAAGCAAGAATATTACCCGAGATATTGAAGAATACAGTAAATTATAGAAAGAAAAAAATGAAAAAAATGATTTTATTCACTTCACCGTTGTACATAAGAATTCCATCTTGTAAACTGCACCTTATGCTTCAGAAGTCTTCTTGGTTTATTTGTATCCCTATGCAATATATATTGTGCTTTTGGGTCAGTGCTGACTTTTGTTAACTGTCTGGACAAGTCCCAGCAGTTTTCTTGGCAAGTTTTTTTTTCTCCAGAAATGATTTGCCATTGCCTCCTTCCTAGGGCTGAGAGAATGTTTGGTCCAAAGATATTGTGAGAAGTACACCCCAAAATGACAGTGCCAAAAACTGTACAACACCAGAAACAACAGAAAACTGTGCCAAGAGACTCAAGCCAGCCCTCCCCGCTTTAAGAAAGCCAAGAAGCACCAGCTGAAAGAAAAATTCAGAGAAGCCTGCTAGGCTGTTACAAATGTAACAAAGCTGACCCTTAAGTAGAGCCATTAAGATAAGGGGAATCAGGCTAAAAAATAACTCACCCGGAACTCCCCTTTAACTCTTTTCTGATAGAATTAACCCACAGGATAGAAAAGACAAAGCTCCAGGGACAGGATTAATTCATTAAGGCAGGAAGACAAGATTCAGGGAAATCAGTTCAAACCAGAGGCACACAAAAAACGCCATGGAACTAACAGAAGCTTCAAAGCGAAATTGCTTATAAAAACCATCAACTCGCAACCCAAAATTTGCTTGCAAGCCAGGAAAACTCCAGCTGTGTCACTTTTTGCTTATTGCCTTTGTACATTAAAAGAATTCTACTTTCTGGCAGCTGGCTTCTGCATCCATTTCTTCTCAATGTCTGTGGTATGTCCCAGCTGGGAATGAACCAGAGAAATTTCTTCCAACAATATCCTGTTGGCTTTTTACCTAAGGTGGGACCAAGATCCCCCAGTGTCAAAGCAAAAAAAATCAGCTTTCATAAATTAGAGGTGTTGGATCATGTTTTTCTGTTGAAGTATACTGTGATTAAATAAAACCCGGAAAAATAATCTAAGAAACATATTTTATTAACAAAAAAC
This sequence comes from Ophiophagus hannah, assembly GCA_000516915.1. Taxonomy (NCBI): domain Eukaryota; kingdom Metazoa; phylum Chordata; class Lepidosauria; order Squamata; family Elapidae; genus Ophiophagus; species Ophiophagus hannah. The sequence continues at coordinate 443,450 of AZIM01000633.1, forward strand.
AAAAAAAACCCTAAAACCTAACTGTCTACATACTGGCAGCTGCTTACACACAGGCATAGAGAAGGAAAATTACAGAAAAAGTAAAGAAAGAAACTTCTTTGATGCATGCTCAGTAACTCAGACACCACAAGACTTCTTTATCTCATATTGCTATAGAGATGAGATAACAGTATTCTAGCGAGCTCTAGCCAGCTTAACAGACAAATCAAAAAACATAGTGACATCCCCTTCTTTGTCTGTTAAGTGGACATCAGATAAGACACATCTTTTCACATATATATTCGTGCTGAGCAGCTGGAAGTGGTTTGTTAAGCATGTCAGCAATCTGATCATGTGTGGACACATACTGTAATTTAACAAAACCTTGT